>PVKU01012248.1:0-36819 GCA_004027475.1 Anoura caudifer | reverse complement strand
CAGCTTCTTAAATTTATTTGTTCTGGTTCCCTGGGTTTATGGTGTGAACTCTGTGGTAGAATGCCTGTGAAATTCAATGGTGTTATCTCCTTCAGGTATCCTGGTGTTCACTGCTTCCAGTGTCTCAGCTGTTGAAATGCCCCTTCTTTGGGGCCAACTCTGGTCTTTCCACAGTTCCAGGGTTTTTTTGTTTTGTTTTATTTTGTTTTGTTTTTGTCTCACTTGTATGTGTTTAAAAAAGAGAAAAGTGAAGGAAAGGAAAGAAAGAAAAGAAGGAAAAGGAAATAAAAAATTAAAAAATGAAAAGCAAATAAAGAAAAGTAGAATGAAAAAGAGAAAAAAGACAGGAAGGAGTGGTAAGCTTGGGAAGAAAGGAAGAAGGAGTAAAACAAGAAAGAAGCATTGAGAAGCCAAAAGGAGTTGAGGGGTAAAAAAGATCAAAATAATGAAAAAGAGAAAAAAACACAAAAAAATTAAAAAACCGAAAAACACCAAAACCGCTAATTCTTGCTGTTATCAATCTTGCCAAGCTGATTTTTCTGGTCTTGAAGACTGTAGTGGCTGAGGGGTGACCGTATTGTTTTTTTTTCCCTTGTTCAGCACTCAGTTTTCTCTGGCCTACTGTCCTCAGAAGTGTCCCTAGATTCTCTGCCCAGGGACCCAGGCGCGAACTGTGGTCACACGCCCACAAGTCCTGATGTTCCCTGAGTCTTCCTTGCACAGGTTCCAACTGTCCCACGAACATGGTTCAACCCCTATGGTGCCCAGCAACTGCACGCCATGTCCCGCCGGGTCTCCCTGGGTGCGCTGATGCAACGATCCCCGAGCAGCTGTTTACAATGTCGCGTGGGCGCAGACAAAGGTGCGCGCTCCAGCTCCAGCGTTCAGTCCTCCCAGGGCTATGAGATCTTAACTCCTCTCTGTGGGATTTCAAGCAACCAGGTTTATGCCGGCACTGCCGGGTCCCTGCTTGGCTGTTCAGGGAGCAGTTGCCCCAGCTTCCTCCCTAGAGTCTTACGGCCAGCCCTGGCCCGGTTTCTCAGCCCCGACCCCAGTCTCGGAGCTGCCGGGTCCCTGTTTGGCTGATCAGGGAGCGGTTGGCTTTACAATGTCATGTGGGCGCAGACAAAGGTGCGTGCTCCAGCACCAGCGTTCAGTCCTCCCAGGGCTATGAGATCTTAACTCCTCTCTGTGGGATTTCAAGCGACCAGGTTTATGCTGGCGATGCCGGGTCCCTGTTTGGCTGTTCAGGGAGCGGTTGCCCCAGCTCCCTCCCTAGAGTCTTACTGCCAGCCCTGGCCCAGTTTCTCAGCCCCCACCCTGGTCTCCACACCACCGGAGTACTCTCCTTACTGTCCGGTTTTTCAATGTCCACTGCAATTTTCCATAATCTGTTTTCAAATATGCTGTGTTTCTGGTGTCTGTTTGCTGTGCTGCATTGAAAAATGTCCCGGTTTAAGACCTGTGTGGGGGAGGCAGAGGGATGTACGTCCTTTTACCATGTTGCCATCTTCTCTCCTCTATGATTGAACTTTTAAAAAATGACTTTGAAATAACCTGTCATATGATTTATGAGATGCTTTCAAGAAAGTCTTGCAAAATTAAAGAGAGCTCTTCAAAAGCATCAAACTCCCAAGAAGAAATTATTTTGTTGGCATTGATTTTTAAAAATTATCCACAAAATTTAGCTCCAAAGTAGACCTGAGTTTCTAGGGCACTTAGTGTTTTCGAAGGTCTTCACTGTTTCCTGATGCTTTCCAATGGGCTTCTGTTTTTCCAACAAGTTTTGCATTCCCTTTAGTATCTAGTACATGTTAAACATCTAGCATAGTACCAGGTACACAATAGTAGTACTGAGAATAAACATTTATTGAATACTAAATACTTTACATATAATCATATTATCTGATTTGATCTTCACAATACATGTAAGTGGAGAAGCTGAGGCACATAGTAAATGGCAGGGCTGGAATTCTCACCCAGTTCTGTATGGTTCCCAATATCTATGAACCTATTGCCCACACTGCACAGCTACTGAACCAAATGACTCATCTCCTTCCTTCCTGTTTTTCCTCTCTTTACCAAATGTATTTTCATGCTCTCATAACCACTGGTATAGTTATTTTTCCCCATTTCGGTCACTGTATTAAATGACTTTAAATAGTTTGTTGTAACTACTGAACAGCACTTTGAATGGAGAAACACAGATACTGTTATTGTCATACTTTAATGCTGACCCTTAAAAACACACAATTCAACTCTCTACATATAGATATATAGATGTAGAAATAGATATAGATACATAGATTTTGTGTGTATGTGCATATATACAATTATGTGTATATATGTGTATATATAGAATCTAGTTATATATCTAAAATAGTCTTAAAGGAAGAAGTGACATTTCATACATCATTTAAGGTACTCAGTACAGAACTGAAAAGCATTCTAGGAGAAACAAAGGAAAGGCTTCACAACTGCATGATTTCAGCAGCCAAAGCTGAAGGGTGGACTAAAACATTACTCCACAAAACACATACTACATCATAATACTAAGCAAAAATACTTTACACCCAAAGAAATAAAACAGATTATAAAATGTGGAAAATTTAGCAGGCAAAATTGCATTATAGGTAACATTTAAAAATCATCATTTTGTAAGCCATTGCAACTACTTCAAAAATGTAAAACAAATATAAAATTAACCTTTTAGGATCTTAGTGATATAATTTTGTCTTTAAATATTTGTTAAAGCTTGTTGTTATACTCAATGTCAAGTTAGATGAGCGTATACAAATGGCCCAAGTTTTATTTCAAACACTCTTACTTCCAATTAATCCTTATAGGTATTATGCTTAAAGTCATGGTTTTATCCATGGTTTTAAAAAGGCTTAGGAGAGTGTCTAGAATTTTCACATCTATGTATTTGAGCAAGTAATTAGACCATGTCAACAGTTCCCAGGTTTGGTAAATGAGGTTTAAAATATTCTGGACTTGTAGAAACACCAGCTGATAACAATTGACCACAGTGTACTGTTTTCAAATGTTTATCTCATAAATCTTGTCTTTTTCATTTCTTGTAAACACACATTCACTGACACCCTCCCCAATAAAATAAACTTGATTATATGACTGGCATAATACCCAAATGTGTGGAATTTGTTAGTGATAATTCACTATGGGAAGATGGGGGGAGGGTGTATCCATCAAAACTCATAAATTTTATATCATAAACCTAGTGCTTTTGGATATTTTCCTACATGTTCTTTCAAAGTAAAAATAGAAATTTCTTAATAATCTAAACAATTCCAAACAGTTTTAGCTAATATTAAACTCATTCTAATCTAGTAATACCTAGAGCAAATCCTCCACCCAGCGCTCTTTTTTTTCTGGAATTCCTTGGCTGTTCTCATTACCTGTTACAACACCATCTCAAAAGTGGGTTTGCCATGTTGAATTGGTTCCCATAGTCTAACAAACTTTTTCTTTAAGAAACTCAAGCAATCAAATTGTACATGATAAATTTAAGAGGTCATTTTTACGGGCCTGGATTAAGAAAAACAATAATGTAATAATTCTCTAGTAAAACTTCATAAAAGGGTACTAGATAAACTAGTTTTGATCAGGAAATTGACTCATGGATCTAAACTAAAAAAGGAAATCAAATATTGAAATCTAACTTATGCAAGAAATTGTAGGGAAATGGGAGGGCACATGATGATGAGAGGAAAGAAAAATAGCGTAGAAGACAATGGTTCTTATCATTAAGAGGAATTATTTCACAATACTGACAATAGAAAGAATTGTTAAAGCAATTCTCATGTGATCATCAAGTCAGCAACAACTCTGCCACTTAGATGTTATTGATAAAAAGCTGTTATCTTAAGGGAAAAGTGTGACTTGCGTATCAACAGATGAGACTCTAAAGTGCCTGAACATTTTTAGACAATCTTAAGTGCACTCTCTAGTTGCTAAAGCAACTCTGTTACTAGAGATATGCCAAAGGATGCACTCACATAAATATGCAAGAAAACCAAAACTAAATAATGTTTACTATGGCATTGCTTGCATAAAAAATTACTGGAAAATACTGAATGTCCTTCAGTAGAAGACTGGCTAAATAAACTTCTGGCTAAATATTACTTCTTACAGAATATTATGTAGTTTTTAAAGAAGAATAAAGTAGGGGTGGGTGGGTATAGAGAAAGATTTTCAAAAAATACTAAATTGAAACAAAAGAAACAAAGCATTATATGTAAAGTAACCTCACTTTTAATAAATTAAACTAAATAAAATATGTGTACAGGTAACACATTTCAGTTTTGAAGCACTTCCCAATGTATGTTTGTTCCCATATCAGCAAGCTTGTTTCTCTCCCTGAATTCTGTGCTTCCTATTTAAACTAAGGCATAGGACTAGAGTTGGAATGGAGGAGGATAGGCCACAGAAGACCCCAGCAGACAGGAAGGAGATATAAAAGCCCAACCTTCATTATCAAAAAAATGGGAAAAAAGCATTTGATAAAATCCAGCACTCTGGTATGATAAAAACTCTCAGCAAAGTGGGAATAGAGGGATCACACCTCAATGTAATAAAGGCCATATATGACAAACCCCCAGCCTACCTCATATTCAATGGGCAAAAAGTACAAACATTCCCCTTAAGATTGGGAATAAAACAAAGATGTCTGCTTTCACCACTCTTAATCAACATAGTACTGGAAGTCCTAGCCACAGCAATCAGACAAGAAAAAGAAATAAAAGGCATCCAAATTGGAAAGGAAGAAAACTGTCACTATTTGCAGACGACACAATATAATTCCACAAAAAAACTACTAGAACTAATATATGAATTCAGTAAAGTGTCAGGATATAAATTAATATCCAGAAATCAGTTGCATTTTTACATGCCCATAATGAACTATCAGAAAGGGGAATTAAGAAAACAATCCCATTCACAATTGCTTCAAAAAGCATAAAATACCTAGGAGTAAATTCAACCAAGAATGTAAAAGACCTGTACTTGGAACATTATAAGATATTGAAGAAAGAAATTGAAGAAGTGAAAGCGTATACCATGTTCATGGATAGGAAGAATTAGCATCATTAAAATGTCCTTTCTACCCAAAGCAATCTACAGGTTCAGTGCAATTCCTGTCATGATACCAATGGTATATCTCACAGAACTCAAACAAATGTTCCAAAAATTTATATGGAACCACAAAAGGCCCCAAATAGCAACAGTGATCTTGAGAAAGAAGAAGAGAGGAATGCTCTGATAATGACCCAAATATCTTTTGGTTTGGCTGGTGACTTTGTTTTTAAGTCCCTGCCTGGGAGAATCTTGGGTCACAAAGGTCTACTTAACTTTTCAACACAGTCCCAGAACAAAAGAGGAGGTGCCCTGGTGGACATACTCCTGGACATCTCAGACTTGGGGTTCTAAAGAAGCTATTGGGATTATTATGTCTCTAAAACTGAATTCATTCCCTATGGGTGAACTGCTTGTTGCCCTGAATCAGACCTAGGAATCAACTTCCAGAATCACTCCTAAAAGCATGAGTTTCAGAATCTAACAGACTTGGGTTTGAATCTGGCTTTGCTATCCCCTAGTTGTGTGATTATAAGTGAGTTAATTGACCTCTCTGAATTTTCGTGTTCCATCTATAAAAGGTAGATTATTGATTTGCATGAATGAGTTTGTTCAACAAGTGTTTCTTGGCTATTTCCTATTTGCTGGTCACCATGCCGGATCACAGAGATATAAAGATGAACAAGATAAAGTCCCTACTTGCCAGAAGTGCCCAGTCTCATAGGGAAGACACACATAAACCATCATTCTAATACCACATAATAATTCCAATGAATACATAGAGAGTGATGGCATCTCACCTGCAGTAGAGGCTTATGCATTCACCCATAACCAATTTTCCTTTCCTTCCAGTCTGATGAGAGGGTTACACTTCTGCCCCCTTGTATTATAGTTAGGCACCGTAACAGAGCTGGCCAGTGGGATGAGAATGGGAATAACATGTATCTGGGCTGATACATTCAACTGCTAGCATGAAACTCTCAGTACTCTCTGCTCTTGTCACCTCAATCAGAGAAGCCAAGATTTCTGGATGGAGCAGTTACGAGATGGTGACACCTCCATGAGCTCCTTCAGGCAGGTCAGCTGCTCAAGGGAATGACCTAGACATGAAGCAGACTTCAATTGACCAAACAGTGAACTTGTGTTAAGCCTCTGAGATCTGTGGTTTGTAAGTCACTATGACATGATCTAGCCTCACTAATTCACAAACCAGCCTTCAAAAAGTATTCTGAAAGAGCCAGAGGTTGGCTGAGTACTAACTGATGTGTGAGAGAGGATCCAGGGCAAGAGGTGAGGAAGGACTATCAGAACAGAGAGCAAATCAGAGCAAAGGCCTAGAGGGCTGCAGTGGTCTGGTAAGGTGGACAACTCCAAACAAGTTGTGTGTGCAGGGTGCAAAGCAAGTAGGAAAGGGGCAAGAGAGAGACTGAAGCCACAGAGGAGACCAAACTGTGGAGGGCCTTGTGGGGCATATCAGCATGGTCTTAATTCTGAAAGAGATGGGAACCATGAAAGCCTTCTAAGCAAACCAGTGACATGCTTATCTGTGGTTATTTATGTAGAGGAAGGATTGGGGCAGGACTAGAGGCAGGAGACCAAAATGAAACTAAGCAACTTCTGGAAAGTACCGACTGTAGTACCTGGCAGACAATTCCCTTTTCCCTTCCCTTGTCCATATTTTCAAGTAGTTTCAAAAACCAGCCAACCCTGTAGAATGACAATCTTATCTCTAGGACTGTTTAGAAATAAGGATTTCATTATGTAAGAGTGGGTGTACAAGATCATCTCCTGCAGCCTTGCCTGTAGAGACAGAAAACTGACAACCACTGGGCTGTTCATCAAAAGGGAACCGTTCGAATAAACTGTGGATTTATTCAATGAAAAGATTTGTTAACTCATCTGGAAGGAGTATTCATGATATAAAGTAAGTGAGAAAAAAATAAGGTGCAGGGTAATACACATTGTAGAACTTCGTTACTTTAAAAATAAATAAATAACGCAACCCTGTTCGTGTCATCGTGGTGCCAGTTCGTGTCCTCCCTGGAGCCTGTGGCAGGTATGCAAGGTGATGGCAGCTGAGAACAGTGGTCATGAAATAGTTACAATCAGCATGCATCACTTCCATAATTTTTTTAAAGTAATAGAGAAATGGAAAGAAACACACTGCCCTAGAGAACTGGAATTGATAATGTTCTTCTTATAGGGATTGTTACCCATTGCAAAGGCATAAAAAACAAACTTTCAGCTAGAAAATTCCTCTTCCAGCTGGAATGTAACTGATTTTATAGACAATGCCCTACCTGGAGTTCTCTGTAATTACTAATTACGACAGACTCTCAGGAGATTCCAACGGATCCAGGCCTCCAGTGCTAATTACTCCATGACAGGAAGCCCTGTTTGCTTTTAGGAAATGAATGGAACTTCCCATCTTCCCATCAGGATAAGCAAATAGGCTGTGGGGGGGGGGGGGGGGGGGGAAGCAGCCAATCTTACAAAAATATTTATTGGCCTTAAAAGACCAAGGACATGCAAATCAAGCTGAATCACTGAAAATTCTTTGAGGATTCGGGCCAAGGCCTATAGTAGGTGCTGATAAATTGAACCTAAATTAAAGTAAAGCACTAACCTCAGATTTAGAATACCCATGCTCACTTACCAGCCTACTGTCCCAGGCACTATGAAAAATAACATCCCTCATCTTTCACGATGTACTATCTTAGGAGATACTGTGAGAGATCTAAGTGGAAATACCCACTGAACAGTGAAAATGTCTAGACCGCCTGTCCAGAATACAAGGGAGAGACTAGAGCTTCAGCATTAACTCAGGAGTCATTTGTACCAAAGAGAAAGGGTAAATAAAGCCTCCCAAGTATGAGTCGGCCACCAAAAGCACAGAGAAAAGGGCTCCTGAGACAGCTCAGTGCGCTCAAAAGACGAGCAACGTAGAGAGCTGGTGAAAAGCAGAGTCTTTGGATTCCAGTCTTGGCTCTACCCTTTTTCCAGCTGCCCTGCTTGAGTTTACTACTTAAACTTTTCAAATTCCGTATTTTTTCTCATCTGAAAAATACAGTTGCTATCATAAACGCCCTTAGAAAATTGTAGTGAGGACTAAATGAGATAGTATCTGCAAAGTACTTAGAGCGCCTGGCACAGGATGGAGAAGCAGCCCAAGGAGGAAGGAGTGAGGAACAGGGGGAGCAAGGAGGCGCTGAGGCCAAGCAGGGAGGCGTGGCAGGAGTTTCAGATGTGCCTGAGGGAAAGTAAGATTAGAGCTAAAAGGCTTCCACTGGATTTAGCAACAAGAAAGTCACTGGGAGTGGGCCAAAGCTGTTCAGGGCGGAAGCCAGGCAAACTGTTTCCAAAGCAAATTAAGGCAGCATTGCTTGCATTCCGACAGATCCAGGAATCAAGTGATATCTTAAAAGAAGGTTAAAGGGGGTAAAAGTACATTTTTATTTAACTAACATCTTTCTGAGTATCAAAGCAATACATAATCAGTGCAGAAGACAAAGAAGAGTACAAATGGGGGAGCGGCGCTTATTTCACCATTCTGAGAGACCTACTACATGTTTTCTCTCAGGGCGTGGACACAAATAGTTCATCTACTCGTGTGACAGGCACAGTCTGTATTTGCTCAAACCTTTGAGAACCTATTAATTAAAGATGCTCAAGGAAAACTTAGAATATTCTTATGATATAAGAATAGACTAAGTCTTTTTTAAGTACACCGCAAAATCCAGAGCCATGAAAGAAACGATATAAAATCTGCTTCATGTAAATCTAAACCTATAGCATAGCAAAATAGCCACTATAAAGTAATAGAAAAATGAATGATACATTAAAAATACATGCGAAAATCTAAAGTTTACCTTATGGTAAACTTCAAATCAATATGAAAAGAATTAATAACCAACAGGAAATCTGTTAAAGGATATGAATGTAGAGTTCACCAAATATATATATATATATTTTTTTTTTTCAAATATCTGGCCGGATGCTCTGTCTTACTTATACAAGAGAGATACAAATTAAAACTACACTGAGATATCTTTTTCCATTGTCAATCTGGCAAAAATAAGTCTGATAATATTATGCATGGATGCGAGTTTAAACAAGTGTTCTTTCACACCTTGCCAGAGGAAGTATTAAATTGGTACAACCCCTATCTGTATCAAAATCGCACATATCCTTTGAGTATGTAATTCCATTTCTAGGTAACTATTCCACTAATATACTCACATGTGTGAAGTCACATATTGGCAATATTATTCATCGTAGCGTTATCTGTAATAACAAAAGGTTGGAAACAACCTAAAATTCCGTCCATGGGGGACTGGTTAAAGAAACGGAATACAAAGGCTAAGAGGAAGGAGACACCCCTGGGTCTCCTGAAAAGGAACGACTGCTAACACACATTCACTAAAGAAAGCGTGGTGCACAACAGTGTCATTGGGGCACCACCAACTGCGTAGAATAAAATTGAATCATAGGAAATAAATATGAATGTTTTGCTTATCAATGAATGGAGTACTTCTAGAGGGAATCACAAACAAAACAAAACAAACAAACAACAAAAAAAAACCCCACAGTGGAAATAGTTGCCCCTACAGAGGTAACCTGTTTGGCCTGGGCAGAGTGGAAGTGACTTCATTTTCATGGAGTACCTTTGGTGCCTCTTGAATTTTGTACCATGGGTATGTGCTACCCATGCAAAAAATAGAAAGATAATATTTAAAACAACATTAAATCCATTAGCCACTTTATTTGTCTTTATTTTCACCGCCATTTCCGCTTTTTAGCCATCTTTCTCCTGCCCACTTTGTCTGCTTTGGTCCTTTGCCATTTCCCTTTTCTTTCCTTTTTTCCTTTGCCCCGCATCTGTCTAATAAACAACTAAAAAAAATAATAACCCAATTCATCTGCTGTCAATTTAGGACATAAAATATACCATAAGGGTCTTTGTGGGTGTGATTTCATTTAATTCTCACAACCATCTCCAGAAGGGAAGTTTTTTCTGCCACAAGTTGCAAATGAGGAAACCCAGGCGCAAGGGACTGAAAGGCCTTGCCCAAAGTCAAGAGCAGTAAATGGGATTTAAACCAAATCTGTCTCTGAAGTCCAGGTTTCTTTTAGTAAACTGCACTGCCTGCAATATGGAATAAATATGCATCCATATGTATAAATTGTTGAATCAAGTATTATCATCGTTGTTTCTCATTTAAAAATCAAGTGAGCTTAATATTGCATGGCCTTTTAAAAACACACATACAAAAATAAATTTATGAACTAAATTTTTATTTCCAAACTGTGAATTATTTTCAACAGATCACTTGAGAGGAGACCCCACCTTTTATGGATGACGCAGCCCTCACCTCCCAGCAAACGTTCAGAACTCTGCGGCTATTCACTGACACTGAAAGAGAGAGTCCCCAGGAAACTCTCACTCAGTTGCAGAGCGAGCAGTATGAATGTTTCCTGGGTCAGTCAGAGTGCTGAGCACATTACATAGGTTCCAACAACTGTATGATACGAGGTACAACTGTTCTCTCCCATTTGACTAATGAGGAAAGTCAGTCTTGGATATTCGATAATTTCCTAGCGGACCACAGCCAGCAGGTTACAGAACAGGGCTTTGAACTCAGGCAGTCTGGCTCCAAAGCCAGTGCCGTCACAGCGCTGCCTGGAACTGATTGCTACAGCACATGATCCTGCCGGAGAGCCAGGAGAAGAGCCTTCGCTGTTCCTGGAAACGGGTCAGCGAATGCTTCGCGGGAGGTCCAGGCACAGTCTGAGTCTTGATGAAATTTCAGAACAGAGAGGCACCATGGCATCCGTAAGTTGTCATCCTACCCTGCGCTGAAACTGTGATGAAAAGACTTACATACTTTAAAGAGGAAAAAGCATCGTAGCCCAGAGCCTCTGTGACTGCTGGGAGCTCTGCCATGCAGTGGAACCAAGTTTCTGTCAGGGAAATTTACATTTTACTCAATGTTCTGAAGCTTGGCTGTGGCACAGTCAAGTGTCAACCAGGTTCCTGTCATCAGACGCTTACTGTTAGCAGGACTGGATTTTATGACACTGTTTTCCTAATGCAACATCCTAGATATGTGCAACAGAACGTAGCAGGGCTGAGTCAGAAGGAGGATGCAGTACAATAGGACCCAATGCCAAGAATAACAGTAAAAGAAGTGAGTTCTTGTGGATTCTGGTACAGTTAGGAGCTTTTAGACTAATGAGCTAAGAAGCAACCCTTTGGGGACCTTATAAACACTTGAGGGTTCGTCCTGATTACTAAAGGCCTAAAAGCTGGACTTGATTCACCAGCTTTGGTTGGGAGGGACAGTGACAAAGCAGAAAGCCCTAGGCCTGTGGGCTGCTACCTTGCTGTGTCTAGTTCTCTCGTTCTGACTAGTCTTCTGTCCCTAACTGGGCCACGGCTCAAGGACTGGCTCAGCCTCTGCCCTTCCCAGGACCTGGCTAGGGAAACCCAAGCGCTGCTAATTCTGTAGAACACAAATTCCATCCTACACACATTCTGACTCTCCCAGGCTCAGCCGGTAGCCTGTGCCTACTTGTTTATACAAATAGCCGCCTTCATTCGGAGGCATAAAAATAGCATGCGTTGGCCAGAACAATTTCTTTCCTTAAAAGGTTTTATTGCCGATACCTTTGAAATGTAAGATCAAATAATGCCTTTGATACATGCTTTTCCTACACTCCGTAAAGAGTACCCATATTATAACCAAGCTCTAGATAGCATAGATTTTTATTTTCAAAATATCTCTCTGTTTCCTTGGACCCACTGGTGTGCTGGAAGATATTTAACAACTAGCTTTCTAGGGGTCCTTGTTTGTAGCATCTGCCAATTTCTGTGGTGTAAGCACTCCTATCTGGTTTAATATTTAGCTAATAATAGGAATCACTGAATGCAAGAGGTGAAAGTAGGGGAAGGGTTAAGTCAAGGAACACGAATAAAGGATTCATGTTCAAAGACAGCAGGGTGGGGAGGATTGAAAGTGGAAGGTAGGGGGTGGGTAGGGCAGGGGACAGTAATGGGGGGAAATGGGGACAACTGTAATTGAACAAAAATAATTTTTTTTTAATATTAGGAAGAGATGAGCACAGTTGCTCTCAAGCCTGAACCAGCCAGCCCCATCACACCTCTACCTGGGCTCTGTCCTGGTCTTAGGCTGAGATGGCAGTTCTGGAGCCCCTAAGCCCACCTCCCCTCCCATCCCTGCAGGTCTTCTCCTTGCTCACTCAGATTAACACTTTCATCATGTCACTGTCCTTCTCAAACCATCTTCCTTGGTTCCGTATTCCCTTCACTTCTACCTTGCTCTCAGAACCAACCCCATAATCTGGTCCACTGAACAAGAGCTATAAGATATAACAAAAAAAAAATACAAGGTGCTCAGTTAAATTTGAATTTCAGCTAAACAAGGAGGACTTTTTGAGCATAAGTATGCAATATTTGGAATATGCTTATACTAATAATAATTTGCTGTATACCTGAAATTTATCTGGGCATCCTGTATTTTTTCTGGCAACCCTATCCCTAATCTATCCATCATGTTTCGCCTCTCCACCCAAACACCAGCAAGCTTCTTCTTGATTCTAGGAGCCTGCAGGATCTTAAGTAAGTCATTTAGCCTCTCTGAGCTTCAGTTTCTTCATAGAGGGAAGCTAATAATGGCCACTTCCACAGAGTGGGGTTTAAATAAATTAATGTGGGTAAAGCATCAAGCCCAGCACCTGGCATTCAACAAATACCTGTTTGATCCAACATGTTAATCCTCAGTTACTCAAAATATCTTAGAAGGAAAACTGTGCTGTGATTGTGAAATCCAAGGGCCAGAAGTCCTCCCAGGACATTGCCTTGTATGTCCAAACTCTCTAAAACAGGTACCCCTGATCGTACTTTTAAAAAGATGATGGCGGGGTGTGGAGGGGAGGACTCTGAAGTACCCAGGAGCTAGCTCATCGCAGCATCTCAGAGTCCTGAGGACAGGCCTTGGCAGCCTACCTCCCACCCCAACACCTCCCCGACGATCACGAAGGGAGGGTATCTGCTTCGCTTTGGGTCTAACTTCAGCACCCAAAGAAAAAGCAGTTTCCTTGTATGGCCAACACAGTCACACCAGATGACAGGTGAGCTGAGAGAGGAAGAGAGTTGGAACTGGAGATAGAAAGGACAGAAATAATGCAAGACTGAAAAATTCCTTATCAGGACGTACTTTTTTTTTTGCTTTGTAGAACAAGTCCCAATAAGGAACCTCAAGACACCAGAGGGAATGAGCCACACAAGATGAGGGGAGATGATAACGCCGTCTCCTGTGGCAATTCCCATGCATCTTGATGACAAAGAAGGCCAGGGCACTACTGATGCCCAGCGCTACGGCTTGGCTGTGCTGTTACCAGAACCAGATGAACAGCGAGAACTTCAGTCCAACTGCAGATTTCACTTTCACGATGACAAACAGTTAGCACAATTGACCGATTTAGAGATTACACTACTCCACGAACAGCTAGGTTAACCACCCTGGGAAACCCAGTGACTGTTTTACGTCCATCTTCTCCCCATTGGGATATGGACTCTCTCTCTGTGCCTTGTGAGGGGAGCCGCGCACGCGAGCACCCACGCAGTAGCCGTCTCCGACCTCATCTGAGGTTTCCCCATGCAGCTCCAGGTGGTACGCACATGGCCATCATTTACATCACCTCTGCTCAGAGAATTGCCCAGAGTGGTACATGTACAAAGCAGTATTTTTAAAAGCAGATTATAAAACACTAAATTATGGAATTTTTCCATTTTCCATACATATGTGTGTGTGTAGCTACAACAAAAAATGACAAGAATGAATACAACATAATGATAACGATGATTACTGCTGGCAGATAAGATCTTGCCATTTTTTCTTTTTTTACCTATTCCTATTTTCTCAATTTTCTACATTGAATGTGTATTATTCATGTAATTCTTTTTTAAGTTAAAAACATCTGGAATTTTGAATCTTAATCTGTTCCTGCTTATATAGTAACTATGAAATCTGCTACCCGGTTGCATTGACATGCCTGGGCTTTGGCATCTTCCAAATGGGTTTCCTTGGCTTGAGGCCACCAGGATCCTGGGCATGACAAATCAGATCAGTGGCACCACAAACAGCCACTGCAGATCCTCGGATGTGAATAGGCAGACAGCACCAGACTTTTAAACTTTCAAAAACTACTTGTAAATTTAGAATCTCCCACTCCTGTAGTTCCATTAAGAGCAGACTGGATTATTAAGTATGGCTAATGAAGAGCCACAGGATCACAGAATGCTGGAGCTAGCAGGGAATTTAGAGAGCGTCTCTCTACCAGACCCCTGAAATGGGAGAGTACTTTTCCCACTTAGTTACCAACTCAGTGTTCATATCTGCCAACAATGATACTAGCAAAACACAAGAAACCAAGCATTTAATGATTCAGTGAAAGAACAAGCCTAATTCAGGGAAATCTTACAGTTGCCCCAAGGTTTGTGCCGGCAGCAGAAAGCCCCAATCTTCTTCTGAATTCTGCAATCGAAGGCAAGTCAATAAAGCCAGAGGGGTTTTTATAAGCCAGGCTAACAAAGTAGCCACACAGTATCACATGGAAAGAGCCCAGAACCCAAGTCTCTTCTGACTCCTGACATACCCTAGATGACTAACCTAGTGTCTTCAATAGCTTTACTGGGGCCAGGGTAAAGAAACTTAACGCAGAGAAAGAAGTATATATCACAGCCTTCGTTGATTGTCCTGAAAGGACAAGAGAATCTGAGGCAGTTAGCAGCAATTGTTTGGGCCCCAAAGCCCCAAACAAACCTTTAGGAATGCATTCTGCCCTTTTAAAAGGTAACCACCTCCCAAGAAAATCACCAAAACACAATTTCAAATGCCAGTGCTGAGGAAACCATTTCTCTGCATCCTGATCTACACAGCTGGTTAACTGTGGTTTCCCTGCAAGCTGGTTAGTGTAGCAGGTGTGCCTTCCCTCCCATCGCTGTCTCTGCCCCACAGAAAAGATGCACATGGCCTCCGGGAGGGGCAATATAGGGCCAACATACCACAGAGCCCTTGACAGACACACCACTGCTGCTCAGACACTCACCACCATGGAGATCGCACGGCGTGGGAGAAGCCACAGAGCTGGCAGATCAAACCCACAGCAGACCAGCAGTCGAGTTTCCTGGGTACCCGAGCTCCTTGGGCCACCCTTACACAGTGAGGGCAGCGTCCACTGGAGACTGGACTGTGGTCTGAAGGTCAAGGATTCCACTCTGTGCTGCCCATCCCCGCATCCACACACAGGGTCATGGAGCTCAAGACCTGAAGAAATCACCTCTGACCTTTGACTTGCTTACCTGGCTCTGAATTCTTCCGTAATAGTTTTAACCATCCCAGGTGGACCCTTCTTCAGGAGTCATTAACCCCCTTGTCTCACAGTTAGAGAGTGCCCAGCATGTCCAAAGCATATCATGGAAATTATTCCTCCGTGAAATCAGAGAGACCTTCCTTCCCTTCATGGGTTCAGCTTGCTAAGAAGAACACATGTGAGGTTTCATTCAGAAAGACATTCTCTTTTTTTTTTTTTAGCCAAAAGAGCAGGGAAGGGAGGTAAAATACATCATAGCCCAGCCAGCAGAATCCCCTGGTCTTACCATTCATTACACATGATGTTTTCACATGGACTCTTAGTATCCTAGTTTTGAGAGGAAAGAGTAGAAGGAACCAGCCAACGTGTTTGCATGCTTAGTTTCTGTCTATGACACTGAACTCGAGAGAGCTGCGACCTTTGGAGAAACCAAAGATGGCTCAGATGACTTGGGTGGATAGATTAACTCAGTGCTCTTTGCCAACAAGTCGAAGTTTCCTAATTGTAAAGCAGAACCAGCAGCCACGAACAGAGAAGGTCTACCCCACAGATGGAGAAGAGATAAAGCACTGAAACTCAGCCTGTGGGACCTCCCCAGCCCTGGGGTGCAGGGCCAACGGGGCTCCTTCTGGTCAGCAAAGCAAGTTCTCATCACCAAAACCAGCTTTAGAGAAGCTGGCTCATGAATCTCTGGAGGCCTGGGAACCCTCCTCCAAGCCTGGAGACCAGAGAAAAGGGCACACAGGCAGGGGTGCAGTCCCCAGGGCAGCGGGAGTCTACACTGTTGCCCCAGGAGAGGCCACTTCCCTCCCAAGATGCCTGGGATTTTCCACCTCATCGGGGAAAGGTAACTGAGGGCACAGCCACACAAGGAGGGCCAGAACAGATGACCTCCCTGCGCAGTTTTGAGTGAGAAACCCAGCCAGGCAGATGTGCCCTTCCCTGGTCTGGGGAGAGCCAGGCCCAGCCGCAGCACACCTGTGCCCTCAGAAAAGCTGAGGCCGGACCAGGAGGTCACCAGGAGCTACATGCAATGGGACATCAGAGCTGGGGCTGTGAGGTTCAAGACCGAGACTGGGCCCGGTGGGGAACTGTCCAGAGCTTTGCTCTCCAGGCCTGGTTGCCCTCCAAGATCAGGTGGCCCTTTCTGAGCAGACATACCACATGTCCCTAATATTTTCTCTCCATGTAATACCACCGCTTTTCCCAAAGCACAGCCATTCCCCAGAGACTTACAGCCCTGGTATCTGCTTGGGGAGCCTCAGCCCTGGAAGAAGCTGTTAAATAACCCACTGTTTCAGTTACAAATTTTTTATGACTTAGTGACAAGTGAAACCACATCTGACAGCAACTGCAAGTTCCCTAGTACCAGTGACTTCTCTTTTTTCCTTGGGATACTCCCTCTCACTAAATCACAGATCCTCCCACCTCCAAACCCCCAAAATGAAGACAAACAAAATAGCACAGCACCACATGTCAACCTGCAAGATGTGGGCAACACGTCTTCTCCAGAGAGCTCGAGACCAAACGGGAGTTACTTCTCCCCCTTCACCCCCAATGCATTGACGGATACACTGAACTGGCTCCACCAACGTGCAGGAAAGAGGCATGCGCAGTAATTCTGAGGGCCGGACCAGCCAGCCCAAGGTATGGTGGTAAAGAAAGCAAAGAGACCTTGGTTTCCCTTCTTCCTCCCCATACATTCCCATTCGTCTTGCCTCTTTTGGTCTCAACTGGCAGTCACTTCAAATCCAGTCATTGAGGTTGTATTAGTTAGTAAATGCTGATGGCACGACCTTTCCCGGTCCCTTGTACATATTAGAATACGAGGAATAGCTCTCCAAGTGGACAACCCATTGACATCCAAAGGAAGGTAGCTGTCATGCTGGAGTTATGGGTGTTGCATTAACACTTAGGAGCAAAGAAAAGCCCATTGCTCCCACAAGCGAGATGAAGACCTTGGACACTCGAGTATGCAAGGTGGAAGGCCGTGTGCACCAGCATGCCCCCAAACTTGACCTTTCCTGGCTGCCAGAAGCGACAAGACCTGGGGTTAAGTCTGGTTCCCTCACCTTGAGGCCTTTCAAGGTTTTGAACAATGATAATGACCATGGACTGGGAAGGCTGCAGGATGCTGTCATAAAACACTTTGCAGAAAGCCTTGGAAATGGTGACAAGACAAAAGCTGGGCTCGTTATTTAAATTGGGAGACCAGGTCTGTGGTCCCGAAGTTCTCAGAAAATAGAGAGGAAATCACTTTCTTCCCCTTCGTTTTCCTCTCTCGCCATAAAGTATTTTCAGCCAAACAGAACCTCATTTCTTCAGAGGAAAAATGACTGGGCGATCAGCTGGTCACTGACACAGCGGTCTGGCTCACAGAGTTTCTTCACAGGCGAGACACCACGCGCGCGGCTGCAGGCGCCCTCCCAGGCAGAGACCCAGAGCCAAAGAATGTCACGGAAATGTGAAGGAAAGAGCAAGTGTTTACTTTACTGCGGGATCACTACTGTGCGCCAGAAACTACGAACACTGTCTCATTCAGTCTGCACAACGGTAATATGGGAAAAATTGTTATTATTCCAATTTTATAGATGAGCAAAAAAGGGCACACGGCCTTGGGGCCACTTCGCCCGAGTCAAACAGCAAGCGCAGAACTGGGCTTTCAACCCAAGCCTGCAATTCAAGAGCCTGTGGTCTGCCGTGTGCTGTCCCATGGAGCACTGCCCAGGTGACATGGAGGGAATGCGAAATTTTAGTACGTGTGTATCTGTGTATGAGTGTATGTAGATACATGACCCATGAACCAATAATGAAAATATAGAAATGAGTACTTGAGTGGCCAAGACAGCCTAACCCAGATTTGAGTAACAGAGGATTGAGCTGAAAATCCGGGGGGTCGCATCCTACCTCTGGGGAGAGAGGCTGGAAAGGAAGGAAACTCACTTTTTCCTATACACCCTCATGTCCTGTTTGAATATTTTATAATATACATGTACTTCCTATTTTCAAAACTTTTCATTGAAAAGAAAAATCTGTATGGGAAATTTACTGAGTCGCATTTTCTAAAAAACAGATATGTGAAAAAAGCAACCCCATGTACAGAGGCCTGTCGCACGCATCGCAGGGGAGCCAGGAGAGGCAGCTTCCTTTGGTGCAGGAGAGAGGACTCAGCTGGGGGTGTCTGCGTTGCTCAAGACCCAGGAGCACTGAAAAGGAAACCATTCAACCATACTCTCCCATTTTCATTTTCGAATTAACACCCCTGCTGCCTCCCCAGTGAAGTGCCTCTGTTTAGAGAGTCAGTGAAAGAATGGATGACCTCACTTTCTCCAACAGGTAGGTCCTACAGTGTTTTGAGCAAAACAAAAAGTGAGTAGATCTACTCATATGTTAAATACCGTGGCAGAGGTCCTTGTTTTAGCAATCCTGACCGAGATCCTCTTTGCAAAGCAAAGAAGCCAATTTTATGATAACGCTGTTTTGTAAATACTTTTTTTTTTCTTGGTGCACCACAAGGGTCCTAGTTTCAGCCTGGAGCCAATCTTCTGAGCTATCTGGTTGTCTGAGAGACTGGTGGGGCAGCCTGCTCAGGAGCCTATTTGCATGAGACCAAGGACTCTCCTGCAAGAGACGTCATCATCGCAAGGGCTGAGGGAGCTTGTTCGACCTCAACCAATAAGAAAGGCTGGGGCACTGGAGGAGAACCGTGATCAGAGCCTAGAGCAGTGTCTACAGTAGGTTTCTTCCCAGCTGACTGTGGACATAAATCAAGTCACACAGCAGGAGGGAGCTATGAACACCAAGTTCCAGAAAATGCAGCAAGGTCCTCCTTCCACATCCCATCAAAGAGGTGAGTAGTATCTCCCTGCTTTTGCCCTGAACCAAAGGGGCGTCAGTAACTTGATGGCTCCAGTAGATCCAGCACCTGCCCAGGCCCCTTGGGGCTCCTCTGCAGGAGTAGGAACACCCCACTGCCAGCAGTGGGAACAACACCAGCAGCCTGAGACAACCCCCTTGCCACAGACACCTAAGTGTTAATCAGCAGGGTCCCCAAGGGGCCACCAGGAAGAGAGCAGGGCAGTTAGCTGACCTGGCCACAGTGAGCTGGAGCAGGTGAGGAGGAAACTGGTAAATGCCACATGGTGGCAAACAGGAGTCACTTGTGCAGGCACCACACGCTGCACCTGGAGACTCCGGAGATTAACTGCATGAGACCTAGGGGCAGGCAGGCGTTTCTGCAACTGATGGACACCACATGGGCCAGGAAAGGAAAGTGCCCGGGGGTGGCTCCAAGTATTATCTTACGTGTAACCCCAGGCTAATGGGCTGCTCTGGTCTGAGGAAGCTCAGGTCAGAACCTCTTAGGTTTTCACAAATATGAATAAACTGGAAAACTAAATCCTAGCCTGTTAATCTGTGAATTACTTTTTATAAATTACAATCAGCCTTAGCTTCTCCACCCCCCACCCCCAACCCTTATAAAACTTTGTGGATGACTTCAGCATTACTTTCCTTCTACACATGCCAAAATGCTGAGTCACAAAAAAAAAAAAAAAAAAGGAAAAGAAAGTAGAAGAGTGATCCTGCCTCTTAGGCTCCTTGGTCATGAGCTAAGCAGCACTTTTCGTGGTGATTGCTGTGATGCTAAAGGACGTCACGTTGCGAAATCTTAATAAGGTTTCCAATCAGCCCCACCCACCCACTCTGGCCCACCTCCTCCCTCCAACACGACTTATCAAATGTGGGATTTTCCCATGAGTCTCAATATTAGAGTCTCAACCCCTAATAAATATGAGACTGAGGATGTCTGAGGCTCATTCTGTCCTCGAGCCCACCAGGAAGAAAAGAGAGCTCCATCTCCCTCCAGGAACCCAGCTATGAACTCCCTCTGCACAAGTAAGTGAAGGAAATCCCTAGCCTGGGAACCGCCTGGAGCCCGTGCCTGGGTGAGAGAGAGGGTATGTGCCTGCCGTGAGGGCTGGCAGGCGGCCAGCAGCCAGAAGCTCAGCTTCCGCAGCGGGCCAGCCTGTTCACTGCTGCTCTCCCTTCCCTCCGGCACAGACACCTTCAGCCCGCTGGCCTTCTCCCTGGGGCTGCTCCTGGTGATAGCTACTGCTTTCCCTACCCCAGTTCCCCTGGGAGAAGATTCCAAAGAGGAGACCACCTCAAAGAGATCACCACTCACCTCTTCAGACCAAATTGAAAAACTTATTAAGTCCATCATGCTCGAAATCTCTGAGGTGAAAAATAAGGTGGGTAAGCTCAATGGAGGGTGACAAAAGGCCTGTCTGGGCATGCATCTCCTTGCCCCTGGATGGGGACAGGAGCTTGTGCATTGGGAGGTCTTTGCTGGATTCTTCTGGGGCACTTCAGATTTGAAGCCAAAGGTGCAGACTGTCTTCTATATTTCTCCTCTGCTGCTGGTCTCAGGAGATTCCTTTCCCTTGTGGAAAACACGGAATGGAGCTGGAGTCCATGACCCCTGGTCCACCCCCAACTCCATAACCGACATGAGCTAAGGGTTGCGGTTTCTTAGGTCTCCCTCTTCACTAACCAAAAACTAAGGTCTGTCAACCTATTTTTATGTCCCTTGGACTTTGGAAGGGTTAGAAAAGTGCCACCTGAAATGAATGTTCAGCTTCTCAGGACAGTCACAGTACTCTTAGGTTGTACAAGCTCAGTAGTTAGGGACTCCCCAGAGTCATTCCAGCTTATAAAATGTGAACCCAACAGCCTACCCGGGTGACAAATCAGAGGTAGGTTAAAGCCACCCCCAAGCTTAAATGCAAGGTAGTTCGGCTCGGTTTTATAGAAAGGAAAGAACCCAGTTCTAGTTGTGGTTCTGCTGAACTGGCTTTGTGATCTTGGGCAAATTTTCTACCACCTCTGGGTTCCACCTGTAAAATTATGGGATTGGACTAGATAATGTCACAAGTCCTTCCAACTGGAACATTCTATGGCTCGAATTATATTCACCCAGTTGTCATCAAAGTTGCTGTCTTTATTAAATGCCTACTTTGTGCCAGACAATTTTTATAAATATTATATCTCATCCTCACAACAGACTTATAAGGGGGTGTTTCATTTTCCCCCAATTTAGAGAGAGGGACACTGAGACTTGGGATAGGTAACAAGCCTGAAGTCACAGGTGAGCCTGGGATTGAACCCAAGTGCGTCCACCTGCACTAGCTCTTTCTCGCCTGGATGCTAATGGGTTGTGACTTCATTTTCCTTAGAGAACTTCTTTGCCATGTAGAACACAACAGGCCCTCTAGTGGTCTTTGTTTTAGGGGCACTTACATGATAACAGTTCTGGTTTTTCTTCCTAGATGTGTGACAACCATGAGTCATGTAAAAACAGCAAGGAGGTACTGACAGAAAACAACCTGAACCTTCCGAAACTGACAAGAAGAGATGGATGCTTCCAAACTGGATTCAATCAGGTACCCACGCATCACATTCACTGTCACTAATTCCTTAGTCAGGAGTTCTTGATATTGCATGCAGCATCTGTGTACATATAGACCAGGCAGGCAACTAAGAAGATGATAGATGTAAAGAACACCACGCAAATTTGATGAGGCCAACTGAAATCTTTGTAAAGGCAGCATATTTTTGAACCGCATGGTCAGAGATAGCCTACCTGCACTGCGATTTTTACAACTGACAAATGTGAGAAACCCCAGCAGATTTAGCTACTTTATGCTGTGGGAGGTGGTGGTTCAGTGACCTTTCCCCTCCTTGGCTGCCCTCCCTGCTGAGGTCATTGTCCACACCTTTCTCCTCCTAGGCAATGAGATAACCTGCGCTGACTTCTGATTATTCCATAAAAGGTTTTAGCCCGACACTGACAAGGGCGGGAGTTCAGAGAGAGGGAAGAGCATGAAAGGGACAATCAGGGAAGGACACCTTGCCACATTCCAGCATCTGTTGGGCTTTGGGTAAAATTGATTAAGTGGTGTCTCTGATTTGTCCAGATGCTTAAAATAGGGCAGCTGATGCTGTCTGATGTCTCAAACATGATGCCTAAAAAGTACTTCAAGTTCCTGGCGGGGCAGGCAGGTGGTTAGAGGCTAAAGTCAATGATATCTTCCCGGCAATAACCAATTTTCCCACCATCTTTCCTCTTAGAAAACTTGCTCGATGAGACTCACCACTGGCCTTATGGAGTTTCAGGTATACCTGCAGTACCTCCAGAACACGTTTGAGGACAATGCCAAGGCTATGCAGATGAGAATCAAAGCCCTGGTCAATATCCTGAAGCAGAAGGTGAGTGTCACCTCCTCTCCTCACTGGGTGTGGGGACGAGTCTCGAGTAAAGCAGCCCAGACACCTTGGGAATGCAAAGCCAATTCAAAAGAGAAGTCCCCATGCCAAGGAAAGGATCTAGAAATATTTCATGATAGTTAAAACTTTTTTTTTTTGCTCTCTTCTGCAAAGGACATCAATAACTATATTTAAAACTATGTTAAATGAGGTAGATTTTAACATCAATCTCTAATAGCTTAAGAATAAGGAAAGAAGTATCTGTAGAGGCAGAAGAAAGCATGTCAAACCCTGCTCAGGGGTCCACAGTAACAAATGAGAGAGCACAGAATTTATTCTAGTATTTTAATTATCGCCAAGTGACATTCTTGTCATTATGGTAGTTTCAACTCCTTTCCCAACTTTCTGCCGGAAGAGTTAATGCAGAGAAATGGCTAAAGTCTGGAAGAACAGGTACAAGGTCTCTGGTACTACCAACCGGCCATTCGGTTGCCACGTAACAGAGGCTCAATGGCACAGTGCACAGATGGGCCAAAGAGAGCTCACTGCTGAGGGCCCTGCATGGAGAAGCCCATGGGTGCTAACCCTGCCTCTGCCTTCCAGCTGTTTGCCCTAAACTGGGCATCTCCCTCTTTAATGAGCACTCGGATGCCTGGGCGTCTCGTTCGGAGGCAGAGTCCGATGCAGCAGGTCTGAGGAAGACCTGAGATTCAAGTTTCTAACCAGCTCCAGGCGATGCCCACACTGCAGTGCTCAGGACCACACGTGGAGGTGTCTCGCCTCAGTGGGTCTGAGGAAGGCGTTTCCCAGCCCTCCTATACCACTAGATTCGGGGGACTCTCAACAGATGCCGAGTGGGTGGGTGAGAGAGAGACCGAAAAGAAACGTTAGAGTCTGAGACCACTTGAGGACTTATTGAAATGCCTCTGACTGTAGGCTCTTCATTTTTTGTTGAATGCCAACTATGTGCCAGGCACTGCTGAGGACATCAGAGGACAAATGAGATTCTGTAGCTGCCCTCAGGATGCTTATGATCTGAGAGACACGGAGCAGCACAGGGATGCTCAGAATTCAGTTGTCCTGAAAGGCGGGGTGGGGCTCCAAGCAAAAGCACCTCACCCTCTCCGGGCTAGTCAGGGCAGCTGGCCCCACTCAGACTTCCTCACCGCAGATTCGAACCCCTTCCCACAGCCCAGAGCATCCTTCCACGCAAAAGGGTATTTTCAATATTTAAACAATTCTTTCTGTTTCCTTTCCCTGCGGATAAAGAATCCAGACGAAGAAGCCATCCCTGAGCCCACCACAGACACCGGCCTGCTGGGGCAGATGCGGTCCCAGAACGAGTGGAGGAAGACCACAACGATTCACCTCATCCTGCGGAGCCTCGAGGACTTCCTGCAGTTCACCCAGAGGGCCGTTCGCATAATGTAGCCGGAGCGTGAGCGGGCTCTAACCCATGGGCCTTCCTTCCTCCGTTCAAAAGCTGTCCAATGGGCACATGACTTACGTTGTTCTCTGTGAAGAACTAAAAATACGAGCGTTAGGACACTATTTTATTATTTTTAATTTATTGATATTTAAGTATGTGATATTGAGTTAATTTATATAAGTGATATTTATATTTTTATAAAGTGCCACTTGAAATATTTTATGTGTTAGTTTTGAAAAAATAACATAAAATTGTTATACAGTTTGAATACCCTCATTTCAGAGCCAGATCACTTCTTGAAATGTGTAGGCTTACCTCAAATTGCTAATTTATACATGGTTTTTAAAAATATATTTATAATGTATTTATATAATGTTTAAATTGTTTTTATGCCAGTAAAGCTATTTTTTAAAAATCAGCTACTATGTGTCTGTGAGTCCTGTGAAGCTTAATGTAAAAAGTTTCTGTCACCACCACCACCAACACAAACAGCTACGGTCACCTGGCGAAAGATACAGTTGAGCTCCAGCTCTTACTGCATGCCAGGTGCCATGCTATCTGCGTTGCACCCATCAACCCTGCATTCCCTTTAATGGATGTGGGAGGCGAAGTGATTTCCCTAAGTCACCCAGCTGGAAGGCAAGGCACAGGCCCAGATTTGGAATCCAGGCCTACCTACCTTCAGGGCCCTTTCTCTTAACCTTTAGGTCCCGTTGCCTCCCAGGCAATGAAAAGATAATGTCAAAAATCCCAGAACATGTTAAAACAGGGAAAACATGTCAAGATGCAATTAAAAGCCCTTGAGATGATACAACCCCTTGATTAAGACAGCAATGTGCAAGCTTCCAAATAAAATAAAAATTCTGCCACCTTCTTCTGCGTTTCTCAAACACTGCACCTACCTATCCGTCACAGCACCTACCGCCTTGTAACACATCTTTAAATTGATGGGTTTTTCCTTCCAGCCAGCATGTGGGGTCCTCAAGAAGGCAGACCCTATTGTATACACTTTGCATCCTACACCTATAGCCCAGAATTTAAACATAGAAAACCCCAATAAACATTTGTTGAATGAAGGAACTGTACATAGATGATCAAATATAAGACACTTCAATTCTTGGGGATATACACTGTTGCTCAATGGGTGGGGAAATTAGAAATACTGTGCACTAGTGAATCTTCATCTTAAGGAAAATAGCAAGAATTAGAACATTCTAAGAATGTCTAGAAGAGACAACACGTAGTCAGTGCATGTGTATCTATCTGTTTCCTTTCCCAGCAGTAACAGTTTTCATCCACTCTCACCCTGCACCCCCTCCAGGGTGGTGGCGAGAGAGGCATTCTGGGTAACTGCATATGGCCTCTCCATCCCACCTCAACACAATGCTGGGAATTTGGTAAAGATTTCCCCTTCTCAGCCCCAACAATGTAAAAGTTTTGTCTTCTAACAAAGCCTTCCCCACCCTAACCACCATACACTTCTTCCTCCAAGGAAAGTCCACAGAAGTCAGAAACTGAGAGGAGCTAAGCAAGAAAAGAGCCACATACTCCGATTTCTAGAAACCGTGCATCACAAGCAGCTTCCCGAAATCCAGGCCAAATCAAAGAACAGAGAAATCGCAGTCGACCGATGCATCCATTCTTCAAACAAAAATGAGCTGAGCACCATGTATGTCAGGTAGTGCTGGGGAGGCTGAGATGAGCAAGCTAGACGTGACCCTGTTCTTGGGAAGTTTACACTGAGGCATGGAAGACAGACATTGAACCAAGAATGTAAGTGCGATGAGGTTTGCAAAACAGAAATGTTTGGTGTCGGAGAACCTATCGAGGGAGCATCAATAGCAGGGGAACCTAACTCAGACCAGAGAGGGCAGTCATGGAGCCTTAATTGAGAAAGAGAGGTTTTGGCTGAGATGCGAAAGATACCGAGCAGTTAGCAGGGGCTAAGATGAGTGGGAAGAGCATTCCAGACAGAGGGAATGGCATGTGCAAAGGTCTGAATTAACGGAGAGCACACTGTGGTTGAGACAATGAAAACTACATTATACCCAGTGCATAAAGAACAGGAAAGAGAGTGGTAGAGAAGGCTGGTGCAGAGGGAGGCTGGGACCCTCAGATCACTGACAGCACAGAAGCCATAATCAAAATTTTGGAATTCATCCTGTATGTGATAAGAAGGCATTGACAGGTTTAAGGAGTAGAATGACATGTGAGATTTACATTTTAATAGGATCGCTCAGGTTGCAGTGGGGAGAATGGATAGGAGAGGGGATGGAAAGGATGTTGGAGACACACGCTGGAGGCCTTCACTATAGTCCGGGAGAGAGGTGACGATGTTCTAAATTAGGATGGTGGGAACGCCTAGAGGAGAGAAGGCAATGCCAGCCACCAACAATAGAATAGATAGCTCAGAGTGGCTTCAGCAGGATTTGATGATTGCTGACCAAGATCCGGGAACTTCCAAGGACACTATGGCTTTGGGAGAGGGAAGAGAAGTAGGGGTTGGATGGCAGAGTAAAGCACAGAGGATTTGAGCATATTCATTCATTCATTCATTCATTCATTCATTCACTGAAATATTCCGTGAAAATCTGCAATGTGCCAGATTCTCTGCTGGGCCCTGGAGACATTGCGGTGCATCAGGCAGACCAGGTTTATGCTCTGAAGGAGCTCACAGTCTGGGGAAAACAGCTTAAAGAAATAACCAGTATGCTGTATGCTAAGTATGTGTGCTGCTAGGATGAGTTGAATTGTGTGCCCTAAAAAGGTATGTCAAAACCCTAATGGCAGCACCTATGAATGTGACCTCACTTGGAAATCAATCTTTGCAGATGTAATTGATACAAGATGACGTCATTAGTGTGGGGCTTACAAGAAGAGAAGAGACACACAGGGCAGAAGTCTCTGAAGATGAAGGCAGGTACTTGAGAGATGGACATAAACCAAGGAACACCAGTGATTGCAGACAACCACCACTTCCGTTATGCCATGAAAATGACCCAAACATTCACAAGAGAGAAAGCTGTAGAGAGTTAGCAATCCAGATTCCACTCCTAAAAGCAGGAAGAGGCAAGGAAGGATCCTACCCTCAAACCTTCAGAAACAACCTGGCGCTACTCACAGCTTAATTTCAATACCTAGGCTCCAGAACTGTAAGAAAATACATTTCTATTGTCTTTTGTGGTAATTTGTTATAGCAGCCACAAGATACTATTACTGCTACTTTGGCAACACAGTAGGAAAGTCTAATCTGAGTGTTTGGAAAAGGCTTCCCAGAAAAAATGACATTTAAGCTTATACCAAAAGAACGTATAGGATTGAGCCAGTTAGTGAGGGGGGTGGAGGATGTTCCAAGCAGAGATCATGGTATGTGTGAAGGCTCAGAGGAAGGAGAGAACGTGATGGAGGAACTAAAGGAATCCTGAACTGCCGACACACAAAGGGAGAAGTAGTGGAAATGAAGCTGAAGCAGTTGTGTCCGAGTTATAAAGAGCCTTGAGGACAGTTAAATAGAATCGTTAATGTAACAGACAGATGAACAGTAACTTCCTTGGAAAGTTTTTGATTTGGGGTTTCTTCTGTTTGTTTGCTTTTGTTTTTTAAACATTGTGGGGTTTTTCCATTTCTTCTGGTGGCATGGGGTAAGAAGGCGGGATAATCTTTCCTGTGGATAATCTGGATCTCTTTTAGTTACTATCCAGAGGTAGTATCTAAAAGAGATCCAGTTTTCTACAGCAGGTTCCAGCAAAAGGGCAGATGGTACCAGGGAGGCAAGAGGAAAAAAAAAAGAGAGAGAGAGAAAGAAGGCGATAAGGCACACCTGTGGCAGATGTGACTTCCAACACTGTGATGTCTTACTCATAAAACTGCCCTGAGCTTTATTCACCAACATAAAGCAAATATATAGCAGCCTGTGCTAGCCTAGCTGTGAAGAACAAAGGGAGGTTCATGTCTACATTTGGGGGCAAAATGGACAATGCACAGTGGAAAACACAGGAACATTCAGAGAAGGAATCAAAGAAAAATCAAAGGTACGTCTCTAAAGAGAAAAGCAACAGGCAAAATCAAGAATAGCCAGGAAGATTTAGGAAAGGTTTGAATTTCCTGTAGAAGGCTTGAGGTGGAGACACTGCTTATTATATTTGGATGCTAAAGGAAAAGATTACCTCCAAGTTAGGGTCCTGGGGCACTTCAGTGACACTACAAAAATGACCCCAAAATCTTCAAGAAAAAAAACTGTAGGGAGGCAGCATCCAGTTTCTACTCCTTATCAGGAGTTTTATCAAGCATCTGAGTTCTGGTGAGTTAAGAATGCGAAGTAAGAAAAAATCCACCTCACCTGCTCTAAGAACAGACTAACCCTGACAATGATGGTAATAACACAACTAACTGTTGTTGAGCACTTTGTGTCAAGCACAGTTCAATGTGTGTATCATGTCAGAGGTATCTGTATTAACCAAAGGAGCTGAGAGTCCAAAAAGCTTGTGTGAAGTCATAAAGTGTATAAATTCCATAGCAGACTGCTAGTTATCCCTTCAAATCCATTCTCCGCTTCTCCCATAGTGACGGAGTTTGAATTAGTCATGCGTCTACCCATCTGGAGGCTACGTTTACCATTCTCCTTTGCAGGTGCGTGTGGCTGTGCTGAAGAAGGAACATGGCAGGCCCGAGATTGCCATTTTAAAAAAAGCCTGCGTACAAGCATGTCCCTTGGCTGGCCTCCGGGAACTTGAATAGTAAACAGTTCCCGATACTAATATAACTTCCCCAAACACGTTAAGAGTGTCTATAGTGTTTGCACAAACAATATGGTTTACACAAAGCACCTTTCCTGTGGATAATCTGAAATTTTAATACATGAGAAGCAGAAGGTGCCCCAGGAAGAATTCTGGGTGCGCAGTTGCTAAGGAATTTCCCTGGTAGACACGTGTTGTTACGACTCATTCTTGGAGGAATTAAGCTCATCCTGTGTGACTCCCCTGGGAGAGGACTTTTGGAAGCGCCTGCTTGAATTTTTCTCCAGAATTCAGCCTGTTTGTCTTCTCCTTGGCTGAGTTCAATTTGTATTCTTTTGCTGAATAAACCATAGCCTGTGACTCATGTATGCTGAGTCCTGCGCGCCATCCTCCCAGTGAAATGCTGAACCAGAGGGTGGTGTTAGGAACCCTTGATACAATGGCTAAGTTTTCAGCAATGAAATGTGAGTAGAATTGATGTAATTTTACTTTCGCTTGCCCTAAAAGGTATTAACTGCCCTCCGTTTCTGACCTGTCACCTTCCTGTGGGTGGGAACGAAAATGCAGCGGTGAATCAGCTCCAATCATGCAGAACGGAGCAATGTCCGTAGCAGCGATGTCTAATACAGCACACAGTAGCGACTCATGTGTGTCTAATTTTAAAGTTACATTTATTAAAAGTATATAAAATTCAAATTAAGCCTACCAATTTCAAACGGGCTAGCGGCTATCGTATTGGACACTACAGATGCATTTCCATCATGACAGAAATTTTCTACTGGAGAGCGCCGCTGGAGCAGAGATGAGTGGAACTTTGATCGCTAAATGACCTCATGGAGCTGAATAGACTCAACAAACTGGGCAACAACAGCACTACACTGTTAGATGATAAAGAAATACACTTTTGTCTTATTTAAGCAATATATTTGGGGATATCTTCGTTATAGAGGCTTACCCTATACTCTAACATAGCTCCCAGTTCATTTTAAATCAAGGATAAGAAACATGCCAGAAAGCAAAATAATCGTGCAGGACAGGATCAGATTCAGAATACTGCAAGAGCACAGCTTCCCTGGATGCTGAGGTCTTTAACCAGCTCGCACGCCTGTTGGTAACCCTGTCCTTACGGGTTAGGGTCTCCCAGGATCTGAAAAGCTCAGTTCTCGCTCTACCAGTGCCTTTTTATATCACCATTCAGAAAGAATTTACATAATCTATGTACTTCCTTTTAGTTATTTTTTATTTTTTTCTAATCCTCACCTGAGGACATTTTTTTTATTGCCTTTAGAGAGAGAGGAAGGGAGAAAGAGAAACATTGATGCAAGAGAGAAGCATCCATTGTTTGCCTCCCATATGTGCCCAGACCAGGGATTGAACCCACAACCCTTTGGTTACAGGATAATGCTCCAACCAACTGAGCCACACTGGCCAGGGCCTGTGTACTTCCTTTTAATGTAAGCATTTAATGCTACAAATTTCCCTCTCAGTTCTGCTTTAGCTTTGTCTCACAGAGTTTCATATGTTGCAGTTACACTTTCATTCAGTTCAATGCATCCCTTTACTTCTCTGAAAATTTTTTGACCCATTCATTATTTACAAGTTTAGTTCCCAGTGTTTGGAGATTTTTCCATTATCTTTCTGATATCCATTTCTAGTTTGATTCCACTGTGCTCAGAGAACATACTTTATATTAACTTAATTCTTTCAAATTTGTTGAGGCTTGTTTTATGGCTCAGGATATGTTCTAGTTTAGTATATGTACCATGGGTTTTTGAAAAGAATTGGCACTGTTATTATTAGGGGGAGTATTTTATATGTCAATTAGGTCCTATCAGTATCAACCAATAGGTGTCTTTGAGCTCTATTATTTCTTTGATGATCTTCTCTCTAATTGCTCTATTGATTGTTGAGAGGGGTGTTGAAGTCACAACTACAATTTGGATTTGTCTACTTTTCCTTTCAGTTCTATCATTTTTGCTTTATATACTTGGGATTCTGTACAGGGTGAACACACACTTGGGATGCCACATTTTCTTTATGAATTGGCTTGTTGATCACTATATAATGTCCCTCTCTGTCCTCGGTGATTTTCTTTGCTCTAAGTCAACTCTGTCTGATATTAATACAGCCACTTCTGCTTTCCTGTACGGAAGTTTTGCATAGCGTATATTTTTCCATCATTTTACTTTTAATCTACATGTATCATTTGAACTATTGGAAGTGGGTTTCCTGAATAACACAGGGTTGGGTCACTTTTTAAAATCCACTGTACCAATCTCTGTCTTTTAATTGGCATGTTTAAATCATTTACATTTAGTGTAATTGTTAATATATTAAGACTTAAATCTGCCATTTTACTTTTTTACTTTATGTTTGATATCTCTGTATTTTTGTTTGTTTTCTTTTTCCTGCTTTCTAGTTAGTTGCTTGTACATTTTTTAGCATTACATTTTGATTTATTTATAGTGTTTTTGAGTGTTTATTTTTGTAGAGCTCTTTTAGTGTTTCCTACAGGCATTCATTACATTATGCATACATAACTTATCAGAGTCTACTGGCATCAATATTTTATAAATTTATGTGGAGCATAGAAACGTTCTCTCTTTACATTTCTTTATTCTCCTCTATTTATATCATTGTGTTATTTCCTCTCCATCCATTGAAAAACACATTAAACTGTTAAAATTTTTTGCTTCAATAATCAAATACAATCTAGAACACTCAAGAGTAGGAGGAAATTTTATTGTATTTACCTCTTATTTTGCTCTCTTCATGTTCTTCCTGATGTTCCAAGTTTCCTTCTTTTACCATTTCTGCTTTGTTTAGAGAATTTTCTTTAGCCATTCTTTTAGGGTAGGTCTGCTGGCAGCAAGTTTTCTTAGGTTTTCATCATCTGAAAATACCTTGATTCCCTCTTTATTCCTGAAGGATATTTTCACTAAATATTGAATTCTGGGTTGACTGTTCTTTTCTTTTAGCACTTAAAAAATGTTGTATCGCTCCTTTCTGACCTCTGGTTTCTGATGAGAAATCTACTTGTCATTCGAATTGTTCTTCCCTATAGGTAATAGATAATGCATCATTTCTCTCTAGCTACTTTCAAGAATTTTTCTTTATCTTTAGTTTTCAGGTAGGGAAAGAAGTAGAGGGCCTCCATTTGTCCTGAATTGACACCTAGGTTAGGAGAAGCTTTTTGTTAGTCTAGGCAGGGGTGGGGGTTCAAGCTGGCTGTAGAGGGGTGCCTCATTACTGCTCCCCATTTGGACTCCACTGACATAGCAAGGTAAAGAGGTGGCCTTGTTACCTGAATGTTGGTGAAAGTTCTAAATCTCCATCAGAGCCTCTCTGACATCATCTTAGTGGGAAAGGGAAGGGCCACCTCCTGACCACCAAGTAGAAGTGAAGTTCAGGCTCTGCATGTGACCCACAGACATCACAAGGGCTGGGGGTGGGTTCGGGTGGTGGTTCATTATTGCCTGGCAGGGATGAAAGTCCCAGCTCCCCAATTAGGATTCTGTGACACCAGCCCAGTGAGGTGGCTGGGGTGCCTGCCCCGTTCTAACTTCATGAGGGTGGAAGTTAGGCTCCTCACTTGGTTTCAGCTGGAGGCGGGATAGTGACACTGTGGTTTTTTTCTGTGTAACTGCCTGGAGTCATGCGGTTAATATCGAAAAGTTTTCCTCATTGTGAGACTGTCCCTCCTTTAGTCTTTTAGCTAGCAAGCTTAGGCTTTTATTGGGACTTTCTTTCTTTGTCTGTACCCATTGGCATTTTCTGGGTTGTTAGTCTTTTTCTGTGAGGCAAAAAGAAAACCCAGGAAACTCACCATTGTGTTATTCATGAGGTCCTAAGGTTCATAGCTGACCTTCCTCTTCTCTCTAGAGTCTTCTTATGTTTGTGTTATATATAACACCCAGGGGTCAGTTATACTTAGTAAGAAGAATAGGAGAAAGTATGTCTATTGCATCTTCCTAGAAGCAGAAGACGGGCTTCCTTTAAAAAAAAAAAAATGTGTACTAATATCAGGTACTCCCAGTACTTAACCCAAATTCACATTTGCAAGACCATGTCCTCATCATGTAGAGTCCATACTCGTGAGCCATCGCTCACTGTCTCCAGCTTCATCCCCCACAGGGGCATGTGGAAATAATATTCGTAAAGAAAAAAATATAATACCAAACTAAAAGTAAATGTCTAGAATACACAATAGATATTAATATATATTCCAAGTTCCAACATAATTTTTGTGGGCAATGTTTTCATATATTAAAATGGTGTTATTTTCATTTCTAATTCCTTTTTGCCCCATGACCCTTTCCCTACTCAAAGTGAACATTGAGCCATCTGTAACCTGCAAGAAGGATGCTTCTATGGAAAAGCAGATCATTTTTTCATTTGTAATAGCCTGATCTTCTGAATGCATGATAAAAAGTATATATTACCAAATGTGTTAAGGAGAATGAATAATTATGTGAAACCCAGTTTTTCCTATCCTTGAGGAAACACAAATTTCCTTAGTTGTGGGAAATAGCCATAAGATGGAAAACCATGAGGGTTTGATAAGTATGTCTGAGAAGGGCATCCACATGTGATGTGTATATCGAGAGGACATAAGTAAGAGCCTGACGAGGCCTTGGGACAGAAGGCAGACCCAAGAGTCCGCAATATTGTGTCTGATGAATGAAGACCCGGTTTACAGGCAATACCGTCGCAACAGATACAACCACCTGAGGGCAGGCAGCTCATTGCCACCCCAACGCCACCCCCTGGGAAGTCCTGGCATGACTGGGATTGACTCAATCCTGAAGGTGTGTGGGCAGGCGGCAGGGGAAATAAGGGCCTGAACTGACCGAAGAAATCCTGATTTAGTGAGTTTAAACTTCTGAAAAATGAGGGCTTGACACTGAACTTACATTCAATTTAAAAAAATAGGCATGGTTTACATACCTGTGTTGAGAGCCTACGCTTCATGCCCACTATAGGGATAATCAAATAAGAAAATCAAATGTTGGCAAATGACCAGGAAAATTTCAATACCAGAGCTTGTTTTTCAGTAGAGCTGGTAGACTAAGTATATTTTGACAAATAAATTAATTAACTTTTGTTGAGCATATGCACAGACTTGTAAATTGTTACGGAAGTTCTATTAGAGTATAATAACCATGAAATACTGTGAAGACTGAGAGCACCAGTGTAGGTCTACATGGCAGACAATTCAGGTTTTAGAAATCTCCACCTTTTGAAAAAGAGCCACAAAAGAAAATGAAAATTGAGTTTCATGTAAGTCAAGTATTTTGTTTAGGAAAAAAAAGCAATAATCACATCAAGGGACCAAAAGACAATCCGTGTCTCTGCTGCTTCCAAAAATGCAAAGAACCTACCACACGATGCTGGAAGCAAGTGCACCTGAGATTTAACTGTGCTGCTGCTTATTATAATTATAATATTACTACGGATTTGTGTTGCACTGATTATAAAACTATGAAAACTTAAGTAGAGTTCTCCTAACCCTATTTTCCCCAGAAGCATGATTTTGCAGGATACGACACTTTTTTAAGTAACATAGAAAGCAGAAATATCTTTAGGCCAACACAGAGGCCCAGTTTACTGACTCCACTGAATGACAGAGAAGAAAAGGCTGAAGGAGAGACCATGCACGTTGTCGACCCTCAGCACCCCAGCCAGGGAAACTGAGGGCGAAGGTGTTCGCAAACAAGGAAGAGCAGATGAATGAGGTCTGAGAAGCTGAATGCTAAGTGTCAGTCCTCACCCCTGACTCAGGTTCCGCATTTCTGGGAGCCAGACAGGATGATGGAAGAGTCTTCTCTGGAGGACTTGATAAAAGAGTAAAGATGTAAAAATGCTAATATCAGGAGCTCTCTAACAAATGATTCACTCATTACGTTGTAAAGTTTAGGAATGACAAGCGCTAGACACCCGTGCTCAAGCTTCCAATCAGCTTTTTAGTTCTTCACACTTTAATGTAAGCAAACAACCAAGTGAGACATCTAAGGGGAACAAAAATTTTTTAAAAAATTGGAGGAAACGGATACTATTCAGTGAAGAAAACTCCAAAAATATTAATATCTCAGAGATAGAAAAGAGTATATAGCATTCATGAAACAAGAATGGAAGACAATAAAAAAAGAGACTATCCCAGGGGAAAAAAGAGAGCTAAAACATAAAAAAATTTAAAAGGCAACCAACCTAGGAGAGACAATATCCAAAACAAACAAATAAATAGGAAGTACAGAAAGAGGGACCAGAGAAAATGGTGGAATGGAAGTCAACAAAAGAATTCAAGAAAATTTCCCAGGATGAAAAGATACAAGTTTCCAAATTAAAAGGGCCTCTAAATGCACGGCACAATTAATTTTTTTAATGACATTTCAAAAAAAGTACACACACACCAAGTCATATTCTTCTGAAATTTCAGAACTCTGGGGACAAATAGAAGATTCTGCATGCTTCAGAGAGGAAAAAACAGGTCACTTACCATAAAATAAGAATCAGATGGCTTTGGATTTCTCAACAACAACACCAGAAGAAAAAAAAAACACCCAAGAACAAGAAGCAATGCAGCAATATCTTCAAAATTCCTACAAATTAAGCCAAACAATTAATCAAGTATGAAGAAAGAATGAGGATATTTTTAGACACTCCAGGACTCCAAAAATTTATATCCCATGATGTTTTTTGGAAGAAACTAATGAATCTTGAGCATCACCAAAGCAAGAAAGAAAACCAAGAAAAGGGAAGATGTGGAGAAGAAAGAGAAGAGAATTGAAGATAAACTCAAGGTGGAATGATGAACGTGGATCCCTGGTTAGTAATTGTGCACTCAGTTCAGAAGACAATAGCCCAGACTGAAGCAGTTCGACCGAGACAGCCTCTGTGAGGGCTGCCGTCCTTCAAATACCTGCTGCCTTTCCACTGGAGGGCAGAATGCCTAGTGAGCCTGGCTATCACCTACACCTAGTGTTACCTATCCTTAGTCTATCTTGATCATATGCTAATTAATTGAGCTTCTGCTTTCTTCAGCATCTCCACAACCTAGATCAATGGAAGGTACGTAGAGTATGTGCTTCTATGCATATGTCTTAGTTTTTATCAAGTATCAAAATCACTGTAGGCCTTGTTAAAACACAGATTTGGGGGCCCTAACCCCAGAGATCCAACTTAGTAGGTCTGAACTGAGACCCTAGAATCTCTTACACATCCCCAGATGATATACTGATGCCACTGGCCAAGGAAGCAAACTTAGAGAACCACTGTTTTATCCCTACCCTTGAGTGCTGGGACTGGTCATGGTGAGCTGGGGGTAGGAAACACAGAGAATCTCATTCCTTCTACCTTTTTTACTCTGGACATCTTTGGCCCATGTTCCTGGCCTGAGGAATGTTTATACTTTCCCAGGATTCACTCAAGTCTTTGCCCACAGACTTCTCCTGAAAAATATTTTGCAAACCACATCCATAAGATGCTCTTCAAGCTTTTTATATCCTAGAAGCTTTCCTCTAGCATTGGCAATATAGCTTTTTCCCTCTTCAGCTAGGTTTGTACTGATCACTCACATTTTTATGCATACTTATACACATGTACATATATGTGTGATTTTAAAATTGTTTTTAAGTGAGGAAATTATGAACACAAAAGTCAGCAAATAGTTACCACCAGAGGAAAAAAATAGTGTAATCACAGCAGGGCACAGACAGGATTCCTAAGATACTGGAATGTCTTATATAGATGTGTATTCTTTTTACTGTTAATCTTTAAAAACTAATAAGACATATATCTTATTTACTTTTGTTTATGAATTATAAGTTTATAATTTTTTTTAAATGAGGAAATGCTACTTTCCTAATGAAAAATCTCTAAAAAAGGAGGAAGGGAGGAAGGGAG
>PVKU01012247.1:0-36798 GCA_004027475.1 Anoura caudifer | reverse complement strand
ATAATACTAACTGCTTAAGAAGAATACTCTACAGAATTTCCACAATCTTAATTGACATCTATGTAAAATATCAACTTCATTTTTCCCCCTCAGGTAAAATTTTGGTAAAAAGTAATAATAATAAAATGAACAAAACATGGCTTTGAGAGGTGGGGCAAGGCTTCCCTGAGGCCGACTGAAGTGACCAAAAATCTCTCTCCGAACTAGTTAGGTCACCAGGGGCTTCATCGGAGGTAAAGGGTTTGTTCCCGAGAACGGTTAGCCAACCGAGCAAATGGAGTGGGATGTGGCACAGCGCAAGCAGGGCTGGCGACCTCGGTGCGGTCCGTCGGGAAATCAAACGCACGGAATTCAATTAAGTGCTCAAGCACCCTCTTCAGTGAGGAGCGGTTTCTTAGTTATTTCAGTTAAGCTCCAGATGGTATCCTCATTTATTTAAAAACATGGAATATGGGCTTAACTGTCCCAAAACTAGTCATATTTTCAGAAACAGAAGGCGGCCTCACGATCACATGGAGTGGCCCAGCGATGAGCCACCGAGACCACCAGACCTACGGCCAGCGTTCAGGTCCCTGGCTGCTCCTCGCCCGGTCAGCCAGACTGGGGGAGGTCACACTCCCAGGTGACAGCTTCACAGCCTCACCGACAAACACCTCCAACGCCATGTCCTCTCCATGTGCCCCGACCAAGCGGCGTCAACCCACCCTCCCCTGACAGGAGCACACCCGGGAAGAGAGGGAATGAATGACCCAGGGCCCAGCTATCAGCAGTCGGGTGGTGTGTTTTGCACAACAGGGCGTATTCCAGAAAACGAGAGATTGTTCGCCTCACCTGCAGACTCACCAAAAATGAATCAGCTACATGCATGTGAATCATGGAATGAGTCCGACAATGTGGTTAGGCCTCAGCTCAAGTTCGCTAATGATCACAACTAAGTTTTCATTCTCACGCCAACAATAACCTGCAGCCGCTGCTTTATCGCAAGCAGGTGACCTTCGAGAGGTCAGCCCTACGATCGACCACAAAGAAGGCCCCCCCAACACCACAGCCCCTCACCCCACTACTCCCCGCTCAGCCCCAGGAGGGACGCTCTGACAACAGGTTAGGCCGGCTCCCCCCCCCCCGCTTCCAGTCTGTTTATAAGATTAGTCTCATTATTCGATGACAATTTTTTTCTAACCACCTGATTGGCACTCTAATAATCTTTTCTTGGAACAATCAAATTTGGTAAATTTTTTTAATATAAAGTGATTTAATTCTAGGGGTTTTGATCAAATTAAATGGAACCCTAATTAACAAGTAATCAAATTGTATAGCAGGCAATGTTTCAGTTACAGTGCGGAGTATTAGGAATACTTCGTAGAAGTAGCCCCTCTCCAGGGGCCTAGCAAACCTCAGGTTCCCAGGGCAGGGTCCAGAAAGCGAAGAAACAGACAAACCTGAGGCGCCAGCACGGGGAAAGGATGTGGCAGAGTCCAAAGGCAAATGTTATTTGCTTAAGTGTAGGTAGGAATTTTACAGGAAAAAAAAAGGGAAGCTAAGAAGTCAGACAACCCAATCCCCCTGGGCTTGTCCTCGCCTCCCTACTGAGCCCAGACCCAGAAGAGGACAACGGTTTGCCCTCAGTCAAAAGTCAGAGTTATTTTAGGTCAAGCCTCATTCTCTCTGTAAATCCAACTCCATTTGGGTCCCCTTAATGCACCACACGCCTTGTATTTGCAAAGCATTGCCAAAGTAATGGAAAGAAAGAAGGAGGGGAGGTAGGGAGGGACCCTTGGGCATTGATTCATTGCAAACGTGTCCTGGGGCGTGCTCCCAGGCCCCTTGTGCCCATCACCCCCTTACGCTCTATGGTTCGAGGACCCTGCTGCGACAGCCAGTGCCACCCCTGCTTCACCGTGAGAGCTGTGCCATCTCTAGGCTTACAAGGTTAGGTTTTCCAAAGTGTTCATGGAAATCGACGAGGAGATACCTGGTTTCACAGCACAGGGAACACGTGGGGCTTCCCCGAGATCTGCACAAACCCAATGAAGCCGCCGCAGACAGGCCCGATCTCTCCCGGAGGCTGGCACGCGGCGGAAGCCAGCACACATATTTTGATAAGCCCGGTCCCACGGCTCACCTTTCACCAAAACTGTGACCATGGACAGCGTGGATTGAGCAAGCCGGGACTTTGGCTCCCCGGACGCTATCTACAGCGTGACAAGCTCACCCTCCGCACTGAGCCCTCGCCCCTCAGAGCCCCCAAGTTTCACTCTGTGGGAATCAGTGCGCATTTCCCACCAGCATCCTGGAACCTCCGACGCCCCTCCAAAGTCCACCTGAAACGTGACCTCCCTTATGAGACCACACTGTGGTCTCCCGTCATCAGAAAGAGGGGGAAAGCCTCGCTCTCATCTTTGAAACAGTAAACAAATTAAACACCAAGTGGTCCTTTAACCGGTGCCCATGGTAGAAAACACGGGGAAAAGTGAAACCGCGGCTCACAGACCTGCAGGCGGGAGCCACCCTGCCAGGCTCAGCTGGTTGGTGCCAGAGGACCAGCAGCAGCACCAATTCGGAAATGGGCAGCACCTCACAAGAGCACGCTGATTCTCCAAAGAGCCATTCACACCTTTCTGCTTGGGCAGCGGTGGCACCCTGCTGTCCCAAAGTCCGTGCCCCTGAACTAAAAAGTGTGGCGATGCCCTCACACGCTGCACGAAGTTGGCTTCGGAAACGCTCCGGGTGAGAAGGACGCTCCAACCTTGACCAGGGAGGAAAAGCAGAACACGGAAGGGCATTTGATCCGTCTCCTGGACTCGCCTCACTCCTGGCAGAAGCAAAGAGAATACGCCATCCCCCTGACCTGAAGGGCAGCTGCTGGAGACGGAGCACAGCCCCTGTGAGCTCCGCCCAGCACCTTCGCCCAGGGAGGGGCCGGAAGTGAAGAAAACACTGCCAGGGGCCTGCTTTCCCCCCGGGGGATGGTGGGTTTTACCGCAGCTTTTCAGAGCGGTGCCCGGCGCTACCAGCCACTATCCCATCTGTTGCAGGCCCTTCCCTCTCACTGTGGTGTTCAGGCCATAAGTCACAGACCCTCCAAAATAAAAGATAATAGTAATAAGGACTGGGAAGGAAGGCACTACGGCCGTACAAGGCGGCAGGACAGAGGAAGACAGCCTCGGTGCCAGGGTGTTGACCAGCAGGTGGGCAGCCGTCAGCACGCACGGGGTCCCTCCCTTCCTGGGGGTCCGCACTTCAGGCGGGTCCGCACCATCAGGAGCGCATCACGCAGACCCATCCCCCCTCACAGCCGGTTTAAAACCCAAGGCCGGTGCACGAGCGGATGAACGGACCCATGAGAGGCTGCACCTCCATCCTCCGAGATGCTGTTCAGCAATAGAGAGAAATTAAGCACTGAGATAACTTACCACCTGAATGTACCTTGAGAACGTCATGCTGCCCGAGGGAAGCCAGTCCCGGGGGCCACACCGTGTCCATGGGAAACGTCCAGGACGGCCACCCAGGGGGATGGAGCCAGAGCTGGGTTGCCCAGGGCTGAGGCTGGCGGGGGGGGGGGGGGGGGGGGGCGCTGGATGCAGAGTGCAGGTAACGAGAATGCTCTGGAAGAGGCGCTGGCGAGGGGCTCACACTCCACAAACACCAAAAGCCACTAACGCGTGCATTTCAAGTGTGTGAATTGTACAGTACGTGGAAGTTATTTTAAGAAAGCTGTTCACAAGCCAAGGCCAAAGCCCACGGTCCCCTGAAACCCCCCCGGCCACGTCCACTCATCTCTTCCATCCAGCGACATTTATTAAAAGGCTTCTAAGTCCAGCGTGGCTCGAGGCCCTGGGGGTGACGAACAATAAGCAAACTACAAAGGAAAAGCTAAATAGAACGCCTCACCAGTTAGACGACAGTAAACGAACTAGGGAGAAACGGAGCGGTGAAGTTGGGGCTGGGATTACAGATGCCGCGGTCAGGCGTAAGGGGTGGGGGCGGGGGGGGGGCGGGGGGGGGCGCCCCCGGGACAGGATGTTTGCTGAAGGCCAGAGGGAGGAAGCACTGCTCAGACCTGGGCGTGAGGCCCAGGGTGGCCAAACCCCTCAGAAGGAAAGAAAGAGTCTTTTGTTAAGTGGTTCAGAAAGACTCTCCCTGTCTCTGCCCCCCCCTCTCTCTCTCACACACACACACACACACACACACAGGATGTGAAAGACAGGCGTGCAGCCCCCAAACTCCCTGAGCCCGCACAGACAGCGGAGCAGAGGCGCAGAGAGCGCCTGGATTTTTACCCACCGTGCACGGCCGACCAGGAGCCCCTCCCTGCCCCCACGTCCAGGTGGTGCCCCATGAGTTGCCTTATTGTTTGGACCACACTGAACGTGCAGCCAGGAGAGGCCTCAGGCTCCCTTTCACGAGAGCCCTCACCCCTTCTGTCCTGGAGCCCTGACCGTGGACTGAAGTCAGGCACCGGGCGGGGCCGAGCTGGGCCCAGGGTGGGGTGAGAGGGGGCGGTGGCAGTGGGCACGGACCTCCCAGCAGCCACTCAACGGCAGGGCCGCAGTCGCAGCAGGAAAGCATCTGCGCTCCTCCCCCTGTAGCCACTGACGGAACCGCACGTTCCTGAGCATCTCCTCTTGAAAGCCTTGTCCTCTGTGCAAGCAACAAAGCAATTTACACCCTCAGGGAGTGTCCAGTCCAGATGGACAGGCAGACGAGCAAGAAAGCAAATACACGGAGAGAGCAGCGATTACCAACTGTCCTGAGTGGCAGGGAGGTGAGGAGGAGGCAGCACGCAGCGCCGCCCTGCAGGACAGGACTAGCCAAGGCCTCTCTGAGGAGGGGCATCAGCAGCCCTGAGCCCCCGCCCCCCTCCCGGGGGCCGCTGACATCCAGATGAATGGGGACGAATGTCACTCAGGTGGGAAGAGGGGGGGGAGGGGCCATGTTTCAATAATATATCTCCAGGCTCTTTTTAAGAAAATACTACAGAAGAATGGCCACAGGGCAAGCATGTCCCCTGATGACAACCAGGCAGTGATGGGGGGGAACAGATGAGACGCAGGATTCTTCCGTGGTCCTGGAGACGCAGGATTCTTCCGTGGTCCTGACCACCGAGAAGGAGCAACCCAGCCCAGGTCCACCAACATCTCGGGGAGGGTCAGAGGACCAGCTTCCTCCAGGGTGGCTGTTGATGCCTTTTCCCTCGAGGTCTCCCCTTGATAAATCTGCCTTTTTTTTTTTTTTATTAACCTGTAGAATATTCCAGAGCATCTTTGGTACCCAGAGATTTAGAGACGGGGAACTGTAAGATTCACAGACATCCGAGTAACTCTTCTGAATACAGCTAATGGAAGTAAATAAACTAAAAATGATGCCATGTTCACAAAGACAAATGCACCGTCCCCACAACCTGGGGCATTTGTCACGGGACGGCCGCAGCAACTTAGAAATAACGGCGCCGATGACAAGAAAACAGCATCACCCTGCGGGTCACCGTGGAGGCCAAGTCCCCGGCTCTCGGCCTTACCTATCTGCAGGCAAATGACAGAATTGTTTGGTGCTTCGGTTTACGCCACAGTGAAAGGAGTTATTTTGCTGATCCTCCTGCCCCTCACTGCAGAGACCGCTGCTGGCCAGCACCATCCCCGGCGGAGGGAAGCGACGCACTTGTCAAAGGTGCACCGACCCATCCGCCGGAGGCACAGCTGCGCTGCTCAGAGAGCGCCTCAGAGCGGTGCGTGACATCCCCACGTGACACCTGCTTCTCCCTCTGATTGCCAAGGTCCATCGCCCCACGCTGGCCCACCGGGCGGGGTCCCTCTCCCCTCTGACACTGCCCGGGGCTGTCAGCTGGACCCAGGAAGGCTCCCCCAAAAGAGCAGGAGTGAGCACCCGCTTCGATGCTTGTTCGAGAGCAGCTGCATTTTCCTTCTCCACGACAAGGAAGTCAAGGACAGAACCGCTGTGGTCCAGATGGACGCTGATAACTCACACGAAAGTGAATTAGAATAAAGTCGGAAAGGGTCAAAGGGAGCGCTTTCTTCCACTTTTTACTAAAAAATAAATTTAGATGCGTCCCTTGGCTCCATCCAAGACTCTCGCCCCTTGCATTGACTGAGTTACTCTCCATCGTCTCTCAAACTGGGCAAATGGGTCAAAGGAGAAAAAAAATTAATCCACAAAGTTTCACTCCAAAGCAGCCTTCTTGTTCTCAGGGCTGGGTTTCCAGGCTGACGTGACCCAGCGACTAGGACGCAGCAAGGCAGGGACTCGGCGCGCACCATGGACGGGTTAGCTGAGCCCCGTGTCTCCACTGGAAGCAGGGACAGGGCCAGGCCAGGAGTGGCCGAAGGAGAGGAGAGGGAGACACCCAGGCACGGTGACACAATGACACTGGCCAAACTGCAGCACGAAACAGCGACAGATGCTTTTCTTAGACCTGGCAGAGGAGGCAGCTGGCCACTCCCGACTGTGAACCACAGAAATAACCACACTGAACATTTAACTCTGCCGCTTACGTACACTGCCTACCCTGTACCTGGGTAGGTACCATTGCCATCGCTACTCGCATTTTGCCAGCGAGAAACCTGAATCAGTCGCCTGTTAATGCACAACAAATTATCCCCCGAATACGGCACCGTACCGCAGCAAACAGGTTCTTGCCTCACCCGGTCTTGAGGGTCGGAGCGCGTGAGCGGCCGAGCGAGGCGGCAGTTCTCACCTGGGATCTCACGAGGTCTCGGCCAAGGTGCTGGCTGGGGCTGCAGCCACCAGGCCTCTGGCAGGAGACCGGAGGCCCTTCCCACTCGGGTCTCCACAGACCCACACGGGTGCTCACAGCACGCGGAAGCTGCTGGCTTCCCCAGAACACGTGACCTTGCAGTGCGAAGAGCCACCACTCAGCCATCAGTGACGTCCCATGGCTTGTGCGTATACTTCTGGTCACACAGACCCACCGGTCAGTGTGGGAGGGGACTGCACGGGGTGTCCATGCCAGAAGGGTGCGCACAGGGGGCTGTCTTGGAGGCGGGCCGCCACCCACACAGAAGCACTCACAGTGCGGTTGGCTCTGGGGGCATCAAGACTGGACTCGGGGCTGGCGGTCCCCTGGGAGCCCCAGGCCTTCGGAACCCCTAAGCTGCCGCGGGGCCGACAGGGAGGGAATGGGGGTAAAGCGAAGTGTGCAGGCCGGGCGGGCCACATTCCCGTTCAAAAGGCCTCCCCGGGACCCTCAGACCTGGGTGTCCCTGCCCCGTCAGACTCCAGCAGGGCTGCAGACCTTGTCCGACGCTGGCGCAGGGCCCTTGGCTGTCGGTCTGTCCTTCGGTCCCTGGGGGTCAATACGTGAGAAGATGCTTCAACCAGGGTGGCTCCGTGGGTTGGGGTGTCGTCCGGCGAAGTGAAAAGTCACCAGCTGGATTCCTGGTCAGGGCACGTGTCTGGTTTGCGGGTTCGGTCCCCGCTCGGGGTGCGTATGAGAGGCAACTGGTCCGTGTCTCACTCACATTCACATTTTCCTCCCTCTCTCCCCCCTCCCTTCCCTGCTAAATAAATAAATATATATATTTTTTTTTTAAAAAAAGGATGTCAGAAGTTGTGTCCAAATCCAAGCTTATGTCCAAAACCAAAGACTTGGGATGGGACAGGGGACTCAGCTCAGATACTGGACTAACGTAGAAGGGTTAAGTCGTAGGACGGAATATTGTTTTCTGGGGACCTCCCACCATCCCCCTCCGGGAAAACAGATCTGCATGCGCCCTTCAGCTGAACGCATGGGAAGAAATAACTTCCAGTGAATTTTTAAAAGATTAGTAGCCGTATTGCTTTAAGAGACATTCATTTCCTGGATTCAACACTAAGGAACTTCTGTTATCGTTCTATTTTATTTATTCTGTGCATCTGCGGATTGCAGAGCAGACCGTGTTAGGCGTAACACTTTGAAAGGACCCTTCAGAGAAAGCGCTAAATGAATTTCCCATCGTTGCTTAATATTCCCCCTACTGAATGCAGACGGCAACCAGAAAATTCAAAGCTATTATTTTTAATGTCAAATGCCTTACCAGTCCAATAAAAGAGGGAAAGATATTAAACTTTTTATACAACAAGAACCAGATAGCACATATCTTTCAGGAACACCTCTTAATCAAATTGAACATAGGAAATTAAAAAGAGGACGGACGAGTGAAGGCATCCACCCTCACTTAATTAAAAAATAAAAAATAAAAAATAAAGAGCCGTGGCAATGCTTGTGAAAAGGAGAGCATGTGCGTTTCCCGCTTTGATCCTTTCAGAGGGACGATGTGGATTAATTTTGGTTCAGCAGGCTCGGAAAAGACACCTGAGAAACGGCTCCTAGGCCTCAGATGAAAAGGAAGTGACTGTTTTGGGGGGGGCGAGCCCGTCCTAGATTGGGAAGCGACAGCAAGGAGGCGAAGGAGAGGTCAACTCCGCCCCCCACCCGTCCCTCCCCGCAGCGCCCTGCCCCAGCCCTGACCGACCGACCGGATTGACATGCCTCCCTGAGGACCCTACGGCGTGACCAGGACCCTCCAGGAGATGACTCAGTCAAGTCTGCTGGGAATCGAGGGTCCTGGCAAACGCAAGGAGGGGACAGTGTTCCTTCAAGTTCTCTACATAAAATCGTGCCAGCTGGGCTTGAAGCAGCCCACGCAAACCTCCGTCGCCCAAGCAACGCTGGCAGAGCACGTGTTTGTGCAGCACCCGTGCTCAGCCCCCCAGCGCGAGAGCCCACTTACTCCTTGCAACAAAACCACGCATGCGCTCAGTCCCGTTTACAGAGCTCGGAAGTCACCAGCTTCCCCAGGACCGCGCCCCGAGTGCCGCCAGGCCCGGAGTCTGGGCGCGGACGTGTCCGAGCTCCGGGGGGACTTGCACTAACGGGAGTCTCGGTGGCATCGGACCAGAAGAGGTCTCCAGCTGCAGAAACGCAGCGATTCGTACCGACCCTGGCGTGACCTCGAACAACCCCGGAGAAGAGTCACACCTTGGACTTTCGTCAGAGGATTCTGAAATATTAGCTAGAGAAAGTCAGAGGCTGTTGGAAAAACCTTTACACCTGCAGCAAATGCTGTCGTGTGACAATCGCTAGTGCATGTTGTGGGAGTCACGCGACTATTGCTAGGGAGTCGTGTGACGATCCCCAGCGCGCGTGGTCGCAGGGCGTGGGTGCGGTTCCTGCTGCTGCAGCGCAGGGATCATCCCGTCTGAGAGCAGGAAGCGGGTGCCGAGGTCCCTGCAGCCCCGTCCCTGGGCTCTTTGCACCGGGAAGACGGTCCTGTGTCTGCACTTGCAGATACATGGGTTTATCCTTGTAACTCAAATGATTGCTTTACTATTTCCAGCACCAACTAGGTATGAAGGCTCTATGGAAAAGCTCTAGAAAGTTCCCGGGGGAACGGAGGCTCCCCAGGTGGGTGCCTTCCACCCTCTCCTCCCCCTCCCGGTACAACAGGAGAAAGCACCAACGGTAAACAGCGCCCCTCCACGGTTGACCAGAATAAAATGAGGCTGTTTCTACACTTTTGGAAAATGGCAGAGGCCCGTACAAATGAAGCTTTCCCTCTCCTCAGTGTTACGAAGTTCAGAATCCCGTCACACCCACGGTCCCCTAAAATACACGTCGTTTGAGGAAGGGTGGGCCAAGGCAAGCGTCTGCAGGTAACCTGCGGTGAATTGCAAACAATACCTGCCGAGGGTTACGAGCATTAATGGGGTTAAGTGGAATTTCACACTTGAGGAATTTCATATGCTCGGTTTTGACCCAACTTCAGAAAATACGTGGCTTCCCTGTAAAATGCCCGAGAGACTCGGGAGGCAGGCTGTCAGCGTGCGGGCCGCGAGCCGCAAATTAAACACATGGCCCCTCTGCTCCTCTCTGGGTGGCACGAAGCAGAGGCAACCTGTCCTTCCCAGCCCGCACCTGACAGCTCTCCAACCAGGCTCACCCTGGCCAGGTGCCCCCGCCCACGCCTTCCTCTCCGCCCCACGCCGCTGCCTCGTGGCGCCACGCCGGCTCCCTTCCCTGACTCCCTCCCGCCAGACTCAGCTCCCGGAGTCTCCGCCCGCCTCCCTGCATGTTCCTCAGACACGCAGGCCGCCTCACGTTTCCAGCAGGTTAAGCGTCCTCCTTGGCCTTTGGCACAGAGGGTCCCTCTGTTCTTCCAGCAAACACAACGTTCCACCAACTAGGCTGCTGGCGTGAGCCCGCCGTGGGCGTGCCCACCAGGAGGGCCCTCCTGCCCGCTCTCCCATGCTCATTCCGCCCCGTGACGCCCAGGGCGCACCGTCTCTAGGGTGGCCGGCCACAGGTGTGAAGGGACAGGGGGGCCTTCCTTGCTCCCATGTCACCTCCGCTCCTGGCACGACCCGGGGCCCCAGCCACCTTCTTCGGCAGACACACGTGTTGACCTCAACGTCCAGAAGCTCTCCTAGGGACAACTTTCCGCCACTTGGTGAACAGAACAGGGACCCCCTCTAGCTGGTCCCAGGCCGGGGCTGAAAGGCTATTATTCTTCACCCATCGATTCCTAAACACAGAACGACGCCATGCTGCCCGTGTTCGCCACGTCCTCCTCGCGAGACCGCCAACGCCTTCTGGCTGGCGAAGCCGAAAGGTCTTCCTTCTGAGACGGACTTTCCTCAAGTTCCCCGTCAGTCTGCACGTGGAGGAGTCTCTGAGCTCAAAGCCCTGTCTTATCACATTCCCTAACTTCCAGCATTTTTGCCAACGGTATTTCCCGTCGCTTTCACGCGTGGGTCCCCGCACACGGTCTGTCCCGGGGGCTCCTCGCTCAGCAGGGTTTGGTGGTTTTCCTGAGGTGCCTGCTCCCTCTGCCTTCAGGCCGATCACCACCTCCAGGCCCACAAGATGCTGCAAAGCAGAATCAGAGGATCCAACGAGGAACGTGTCCTGAGGAAGGTCTTACAAATTTAAGGAGCGAGCTGGGCTGCCTGTCTGTGCTCAGAAGGGCTCTTCCTGAGTTTTCTGTTGTTGCTTCATTCTGTTTTCTGTATCGCCTTCAGGTAAGTGGTCGGCGAACAGAGGAATAGCCCACGGACACTCTGCAATCATTTCAGAAGTAAATTGAGCACTTTGCTAGAAAATCACATCTGTTCTTTAGCCACGACACTACTTAAAACAATAGCCATTATCGGCGAGTGCTTACTCTTTGCCGAGCACGATACCAGGTGCCCTTCCGAGCAGCAGATTCAGTCCTCAAAACCACCACACAAGGTAAGCGTGATTACTCCTATTTGCAGATAAAGAAATTGAGACTTAAAGACATGAAATAACTCGCCGCAGCGACAGGCGTAAGTGATAGGAACAAGACTAGATGGGTCTGACTCCGTCGTGTACGCCCCTGATGAACCTGCTGCTCCATCTCCCTGGGGGTTGCCAGGTTTTTGCGAATCCCTCACAAATGGATTTGCCTTCTCCCCTGTGCCCCCACATTAGTCTTCCAAGGGTCTTGTGCCTCTGAGCTCTTTCCTCTCTAGTCCGTCACACATCAGCCACCGAACTGGTGTCCTACAAGGAATCACCCCAAACCAGAAACACCTGGAAGCCTGTTAGGAATGCAGCTCCCAGCCCTGGCTGGTGTGGCTCAGTGGATTGAGTGCCGGCCTGTCGCCGGTTCAGTTCTCAGCCAGGGCACATCCCTGGGTTGTGGGCCAGGTCCCCAGTAGGGGGTGCACAAGGGGCAACCACACATTGGTGTTTCTCTCCCTCTCTTTCTCCTTCCTTTCCCCTCTCTCTAAAAATAGATAAGTAAAGCCTTAAAAGAAAAAAAGAACGCAGCCCCCAGACCCACCCAGGATGTACTCAGTCAGCCTCTTGAACTTTTTAAAAACACCCCTGTCGATCTTCATGCACGCTGAAGTTCGAGAGCCACTGTATCTTCGTATTGTCTGTCCACGAGCTTCACACGGTTCCCCCAAAACAACCACACGCTGTTTGCAGCGGGCTGAACACCAGCCCCCGGTGTTGTCCGCACCCCAGTGTCTGGAATCTGGGAGCAGGCAGAGATGGGCGGGCTCTCATCCTGAGTCACCCAGGTGAGCCCAGTGGCACCACAAAGGTCACGACAAGAGAGGAGCAGGAAGGCAGAGTCAGAGGAAGTCCTGTGACAACAGAACCGGGCCTGGAAGGGCGGGAGGTGGTGGGCGGAGCTGCGGGCCGCCAGCCCGACCCTAACCTGACCCCAGGTGGCCTCTGGATGCTGGAAAAATCAAGGAAGCAGGATCTTCCCAGGAGCCTCCGGAGACACGCAGGGCTGCAGACTTCTTACCTCTACGATGGGCTGTAAGAAAATACACTTGCTGCTCTCAGACACTAAATGTGTGGCCATTTGTTATGGCAACAATGGAAACCGAATGCACTGGGGGAGTCCTCCACGCACGTCCTCCACGAGCCGCCTCCTGCTCAGCTCGGCCCTCATCCCTCTCTTCACCCTGAACTTGACGCTCGAGTAAAGCTGAAGCCCGTCCAGTTCCCCAAGGACAACTTGGACGCTTTCTTCCCCTAAACTCCTCAGCTTGAGGGTCACCCATTTATCCTGGAAACAAGCCCACGTGTCCCTCTTTGACACCTAGACAAGGAACCGATCGCTTCCTCTCTCTACTGAAACTTGAAATACACACACACACCCTGTTGTCCTGGTCACATTCTGCTATAAATATCTGAATTCAACAAATACAGGTACAGGTGTGTGTGTGCATCCCCCCGCCCCCCAAAAAACACTGCCTGAGCAGGTACGTGCATGACAGCAGTGAGTCGCATTGAGCTACACCCACGGCAGTTTCCTGGAAAGCTGCAGACGGCGTCCCAAATGCCGGCTTTGGAGAAAGCACTTCAGAAAGTCTTATTTTATAATTTCCTGCAGATCCAACAGCCCTGAAATTTTTACCACACAGCCTCAGCGGAAACAACTTCCGATCCTCTCAAAGGTTTTGGATTCGGGGGGGAGAAAAGCAGGGACTGACAAAGATGTCTGTTCGCCGAGGAGGCGGATCAAGCGATAAAGTTTTACTCTGGATCCAAAAGAATCAGAACCATCAAATGCAAATGGCTCCTGAATGAGCTCAGATGACGCCGAGGATATACAGGTTTTGGTACTTTCATTTTTTAAAGCTTGTAAAGAATTTGTGACATTATCAAAGGACACTGTCCCTGCCCCCGCCCCCGCAAAAAGCCAAAAACGTGACTCTCATTAAAATAGAATGAACCCATGTAAAGGAATTTGTTGCATTTGTAAATTAAGGAGGAAAACAGTGCGGTGGTGAACCGACTTGAAGAATGCTCTTGGAGTTGGGAATTGATAGGAAACTCAATAAAAGAATATTAAAATGAGGTTGTTAAATTAATACACTACAAGGTGAGAAACCAAAACTTTTACGATTACCTTATCTGCTAAGCACAAATAATGTCCATCAAAACTGGAAGCAGATCCATAAGTCAGCAGAGAACGTCTGAGCCATTAATCAGTAGTAGGTAACAAGGTCGATTGAATGGTACCTTGCCCCAGAAAGTAAGCAAACCTTGAATTTACAGATAAAGGGTAACTTTTCCCGATAATATTTTTAAAATAAATTATAAGGATAGCACCTCACTGGTAACAATGTCATCTCCAGGGAAACCTGAGACCCTCACAGCCCGAGAAGGCTGTGAGGGAAAGGAGGGGAAGGAGGGGGCAGGACCGGCGACCCCAAAACCAGTCGCTGCCGTGGAATTGTTCTTCGCTACAGACGATGGACCGGAGGCTCAGGGAACCCTCCTGGCCTCCCCCTGACCAACTAAAAACGCAGGATAAGTCCATCCTAACGGAAGCCCACATACTTCAAGGGAAATGGGACACTTGATTTTCTAAATATTGATTAAGTGCATCTTATGAACTAGAAGAAGTTGGCTGGACACTGAAGGGGTTCATGTGGAAAAAGAAGAACTAATACTGTTCAGTCCCCGTGGCTCGAATCTATCTGGGTCGTTTCTGACCTGGCAGGTCCTTTAACAACAAATGAGGCCCGGGCCCTGGATTTAAGAACCGGACCATCAGCAGAGGAACCGGGCCTGGCCACCGGCTGAAGGCAGGCAGAGCTAAGTGCAGAACAGCAGGAAGAAGAGAATCAGGTCTACTGGAAGGGTAAGAAAAGGCCTCACGGGAGAGCGTACCTGGAGCGAACGTCGTCCAAGCGCAGTAGCTGTCTGCCCGAAGAGCCTGCCATGCCTGCCCAGGGGTGAGTGGCGGTGCCGGGGCAGAGGACCAGCCAGCCCAGGCCTGCTGTGCTCAGAGCTGGTTCCGGGAGACTCCCCGCTGAGTCTTGGTGGCACCCAGAAGTGACAGGCGGAGGGGTAGGCAGCAGGCAGGGAGTCCGAAACCCCCCACCCCCGGGAGAGCAGAACCCTGCCTGCCGTGGGCACAGAGCTCGCCCCGCCTCACTTCGGCTCAGAAAAAAGAACGGCATCAGAAACAGCTACCTGGACCCAGGTAGGCAGTGTCTGAAAGAACTCAGCTCCGATGCCTTTTCACACGGTTTTCTCCCCCTGCCTCCCCAACGTTTAATGAACAAACCTGTGTACCTCAGGTGGGGATGTGTCGGCCATCAATCCCTGGGTGGCAAGTTCAGGAAGTGACAAGTTCAACCAGACAGCACTTTGCTGGGTTCTTTCTCTCTCCTTCCTTTTCTTCATCCATTGGAGAACTCTGAAAATCATTCTCCTAGTTCACAGGCACCTGGGATGTTGCGAAGGCACCGAGCTCTGTCAAAGTCACGTGCAACAGAAGTCCACAGAAGTCACCACTGCTGCTCGGAAGCCCATGACCCTGATGGAGAATCAGACCAGGTTCACTGCGGGCCAGGACTTGATCCTGTGTCAGGCCAGAGCTCTGCGGCCTGTCGCTAAAGTCAGTGGGGGACTTGGGAAAGGAACCAGCGGCAAGAGCAGGGGCAGAAGTTTAATCACAAGCGTAAGACAGGATGAAAGAACAAGTTAGAAATGATTCCATGTTAACAAGGAACACAGCCATCATTCTGAACCCCGAACCAGGCACGTGAGCATCGAAAAGACAAAGGAATAGACAGGCAAACTGTAGAAACAAATCTCTTTGTTGTCCACAGTCAAAAGCTTCATTGCAATTCGAAGGATAAACGGCAATTAAGTAGTTTCCGTTAAGTGTTTACTGTGCACCTTTCATGCGGGTGGCCTTTCGCGTGGCTTTCTTTTTAAAGCAAAAGAGAAAGTTTGTCTGCAGCCGTGGAACTGAACCTGATGCAAACACAGTTGAAGAATCATCATCGTCTTGATTTGCTGAGCCGATTCACCAAAGACTGGAACTCACTTCCCTTCCAGGCTGTTGTTTGCTTGGCTTATCACACTTAACTGTTGCCCTGTGACTCGAGTGAGGGCCGTAATGTGATTAAATCCCATTAACGCATCAAGAATAAAGCCCTTTCGTGGGCACCCAAGGCTTTGAGAGGCAGCTAGTTCCTGCGCAGATTTAATATCCTTAAATTAAGGAAGAGTGAATGGGAAGATGAATCTTATTAAAAAACTTAAATCTGATTATATTTGAAAATTATTGGTTTCTTAATGTAATAAATTATCCAAAACAGACTGGAACAAATAACGCGCCCTAACTTCACATAACTCCACTCCATAATAAGTGACAACCGAAATTAGCGGGACTGAGGGGCGAAAAGAAAGGTCTTTTTAGAAAAGTCATTTTGTGTAATGAAGTATTTAAACCGCTTTAATAAACATTTGGGGGGGTCGGGGAGGGAATCATTTACCCTATTCAGAAAGGGAATGTGGAAATAGGGATGCTAATTTTTTTTAATTGCCATTCTGGCCAATTTGTTGCAAATTCCGGAAAGAAAAGCCACGGCTTCTGTTGTCGGTGATGCCTTTCTTCTCCAGACGGCCGGCGCAAATGCGAGCCATCTGCCAGGCTTTCTGCGGAGAGAGCCGCGGAGGCCGCGGGCGCGTCCCAGGGTCTCTGAACGCTAACGCGCCCTCCGCCGGCGGGCACGAGAAGCCGGCGGCCCCCGGAAGGTGCGCTTTGCGGCGCCTCCTGGCCCATCCGTCATGGGGGGCCACCCGCACCCCGCTCTGCCCCGCCCCGCTGGCCCCAGGCACCGCTCCCCACGATGACACCGATGACGTTCTCAAGGAGAACCCCCAGAGAGGCGCTTCTGTTGAAAGGACCGAAGTGGGAACGCAAGACCCGTGGCAGGGCAGAGCGAGAGGCGACCTCCCGTGGGAAGCCCTCGTGGGCACTGTGACCTCACCTTGCCCGCGTTCACCTCCAGTCTCTTCCCCTTCCCATGACCGTGCTCCCTGGCGCCTCCTGCTGGAGGTTTCTCAGACTTGCTGGCCGGTATCTTGCCGCCTGTACATGCTGCTTTCGCGGCCTTTGAAGGCCGTGTCCAGACCCCTGCGCTCACACACCACCCAGGCAGGGGTCCAAGTGTCTGCTCTACAGGAGGCCTTCCTGGGTTCAAGTCCCATTTCCCCACTCAAGCGGCTGAGCGCGGGCTGTTTAACTTCTCCCTGCCTCGGTCCGTGCGACTGTAAAATGAGCCTCGTGATACTGTAACCTCCCGGAAAGACAGGTAAAGCCTTTAGCCCCGGGTCTAGGATAAGGTGTGGCTACCACCTCCCTTGTGGAGCCTGGAGGCCCCTGTCTGGCATCCCCTCCCCCACTCTCCGCTGCGCTATGAGTCGCTCCCTCTCCGCATGACCAGCCACATGCTTCTGCAGAAGCCCACGCCTCTGCCTTCCTTACACACTGTGATTAGGTGCTTAGCTCTGTCTTTTCCTCTCGACCGGAAGTTCCTGAAGAGCTTATTCTGACTCTTCTTAGAATCCACAGGGCTTAATTCAGTACTGGGCACATAATAATCACTTAATAAGTCTTTATTAACTGAATACAAGAATGAATGAATGAATGAGTTTTTGTACTAGCTGGATTAAGCAGATAAGCCAAGATAAGGAGGAGATAAATGTTTCCCACTGAAGGGGTTCAGAGCAGGCTCCCCAAGATGTGCCCCTTCAGCATGTGGATTATTTGGAGCTGAAGGCAATCAAGACCCTGTGGGCTTCTGAGAAGCTGTTTCCTCTCCCTTAGGGAACTTAAATCGGGGCCTTGCCCCAATAAGAGTGATCCCCGGAGACAACGTTTTCTGAGCCGTCCACAGGGCAGAGCAAAGTTCGAATTACCGAACATTTGCTCTTCTTAGTGTCTCAAAATGAGCTCCTGTCCCCTGAAGTCCCAGGCTCCTCACATCACATCACCTTTAGCTCAGAACGTCCTCTATCCGTCACCTTCCCCTCCTGCCCCTGAGCCTCCAGGAATGTGGGGTCTGTGACCCTCTCAGGGATGTCAGGCTCCCACGTGGACGTAATTAAATTTGGTCGTTCTCTCCTGTTAATCTGTATCATATGAACTTCATTATTAGACCAGCCCCAAGAACCTAGAAGGGTGGATGAAAACATTTTCTCCTCGACACCCCCACAGAACACAGCTGCAGAGGATGGAGAAGGACTTCCGGATGCTCCAGGGGATGTGGAGCAACTGGAACCGTTAATACATTGAAGGTGTAAATGGCCTCGACATCTGTAGGAAACTGTTGAGCAACATCAAATGAAGCTTAATATACACCTACCTTGCACCCCACTATGTCATATACAGCCACCAAAAATGAATGACTGTATTCACAAAAAGGCATGTCGGGCCATGTTCGTAGCGACTTGATTCATAATAACCTCGAATTTGGAAAAGTACAAACACCCGCCAGCAGGACGGTGGATTAAAAACGTCCATGGCACCTTTTTACAATGAAATACCACCCTCAAATTAAGGGAGGGGGAGGAATACTGATAGAGGCAACAATAAGAATTAAGCCCTAAAATATTATGTTGAATAAAAGAAGCAGGACATACCAAAGCATGTCTGACATGGTTCCATGTAGGTGAAGTGCAAGGACAAAGCTAAGCTTTGGTAGCAGAAGTCAGAACAGTGGGGCAAACAAAATGTTCTCTCTCTCTCTTTTTTTTTTTTTTTTTTAAAGAGAGAGACAGGGAGGGAGAGAGGCAGAGAAACATCAATGTGTGCTTGCGTCTACTGCACCCCCTACTGGGAACCTGGTTCGCAACCCAGACATGTTCCCTGACTGGGAATCAAACCAGTGGCCCTTTGGTTTGCAGGCCGGTGCTCAATCCACTGAGCCAGTCCAGCCAGGGCTAAATGTTCTCTATCTTGGTTGGCATGCAGGTAGATATATTTGTAAAAATTTATTGAGCAATACACTGCAGGTTTGGAAGTGTATTGCTCAATAAATTGCTCCTCTGTATAAAGGAACAACCACTCTGTATAAATTGTTCCTCAGAAAAATTGCAGTAAGACCCCTGCTGGCGGACAGGTGAGCCGGCGCACCTGTTCCTCGGTGCCATCTGGCAAAGTCCGCTCAACGCGCTCCAAAGCCATCAACTCGGAAATCCCGCTTCTAGAAATGAAGAAAATAATTAAACCAATGCACAAAGACACACGTGTAAGGGCACCCACTGACCTAATTGCATAACAGCAAAACCGGAAATAATGCGAGTACCGAGCAGAGCAGAACGATACACAATGAAACACACGTCGGAAAACGAGGTGCGGGCGTGCGGTTCCCGACAGGGGAGGGCGCCCACGGAGTTGACCGAGGGAGAAAGAGCGTGTCTGGGCATGGCCTTGCTTTGTTACTACACGAACAGGCACAAACGCGGACGTGCCCGCCTCTCTTTGCCCAGGACAAAGGCCCCCAGTACCCACGCGAAGAGCCACAGGGTTTTCTCGGGGTGGGACTTCAGCTGATGAGATCGTCTGTACTCCAATTCAAAACGGAAAAGCAGAAACCCGTGAGCGTAAGAAAAAATGAGATGTTAAAGGCCAAAAAAAAGGGGGGGAGGGAGGTGGAAGCATTAAGCAAGAGTTAACCCTTCCATCTGGAAGTAAAATGAGGACACAAGGGCGCAGTACCTGGGGGGGGGGGGCGGCGGGGGGAGGAATGGAAGTATTCTGTCCTAAGGTTCTCATATTATACGTGAATTTGACTGTGACGTTGCTTAAGAGAGGCTATGCTAAGTTAAAGGTGCACACCGTAAATCATTGTTATTTATTAATTTTTACACAGACAGGAAGTGGGGGAGAAAGAGAGGGAGAGAAACATCAGTGTGTGGTTGCCTCTCACGTGCCCCCTACCGGGGACCTGGTCCGCAACCCAGGCATGTGCCCTGACTGGTAACTGAACCAGCGACCCTTTGGTTCACAGGCTGGCACTCAACCCACTGAGCCACACCAGCCAGGGCTAATCTTAAATCAACCACTTAAAAATAGTTACAACTTTAAACGTTTTTATGTTTATAAATTTGACAGCTTCAATAAAGTGGATGTATTTCTTAAGAGATGCAAGCTATCAAAATTCTTTCAAGAAATACAAGCAGATAACCTGAATAGCCCTACGTCTGTCTGTTAAAGAAATTAAACCGTGGATAGTGCTGAATCCTGTATACAGTATGTTTTTTCCTATGCATACACACCCGTGATAAAGTTTAAATTATAAAGGAGGCACCATAAGAGAGTGCCAACAATAACTAATATACTATGGACCAGCTATAACAATATACTGTAATGAAAGTTCTGTGAACGGGGTCTTCTGTCTCTCTCTCTCTCTCTCTCTCTGATTAATGGGATAGCTGAGACATGGATGGAGGGACCGGCGAGCCGACCACGCAGACAGCGTGCAAACACTGGACGTGGGGGCGATCCATGTGTCAGTCAAGACAGGGAGTGACACTGCGTGACATTTCCTCCCACAGCTGAGGACAGCGCGCGGTTTACCACTCAGGAGCTGTTGATTGTTGGAATGTCCCGCTGCCTGGTTCCAGACCGCGGATAACTGGAACCGCGGGCAGGAAACCGCGGGTAAGGGGGACTGCCGTGTCCCTGCGTCCTTCCGGCTTCCTCAGGACACATTGCTGACCAGAGGAACCCAGGCCTTGGTCAGTGGAGGCACCGAGCTGCCCGCTAGCTACTCCACGATGCTCGCTAGCTGCGGCCTTGCACTTACAGCCATCAGCCTGGTCGGCCCCACACACCACACGCCAGGGAGGGGCTGGCCTCACGGGAAGGGGCATGGCAGCCCTGCCCCTGGACTGCCCGGAGGTGCAGGCTCAACCTCGCAGAGGAAACTCTGCTTCCTGCCCCTGGGGCACGCGGCTCTGCCCCCGCCACTAACACGGAGCCTGCAGGATAGGGCTGCAGCCAGGGTCCCCTCCCTGCCTCACCACTATTACATCACACCCTGACAGTGTCCACGGGCCCCCATTTCCCCGGCCAAGCACACGCCCACCGTGTCCCCCATCCCTGCTGGGTCTCTCTGGGGCACCCTGGAGTTCCCCCTATGGGTCCCCTCCAGCGGGCACTGTGTGAGGACCGCTTGGCCACGGGCCCTTGTCTGCAAGACCACCGGCTACGGAGACCTGAGACACAGCGGCAGGTCCTGAACTCTCTGTGGAGCCGACTCGCCTGGCTCTCGCGCCCCTTCCCCGCCACACTGCTGGGCACCACGGCCGGAGAGCTCAGCAGGGCTCAGCCTGATGCCTCTTTTCCCGCTGCATCGGGAACGTGGCGTCCCTGGTCACTCCCCCTGTCGGTCAGGCACGGCCACTGCATCTTCCGCCCGGACAGGTCCCCCAGTGACGTCACACCACAGCTGTGGTCTCCCCTTCAGCGCTGAGCAAGCAGACGGAGGTCCTCCTCTCCTGGTGGGGAAGCCAGAAGCGGGGATCAGGGCAGGTGAAGAGACTGGGGCCCCTCGAAGGGCTGCCCTCCGTGTGGTCAGCACGCAGCTGTTGCAAGGACCCACCTCGGTCAGCGGGCAGAGCCCTGCCGACCCCCACAACCGCCGGCCTCCGAGCACCCCCACCCCCAGCAGCTGGGCGGCGAACCAGCTCAGGAGCAATCCGCAGACATAATGCATCTGGAGAAAGGGAAGTGGGGCCTTGTTAGAAATTACTGCACGTTCGTGCTTGCAGCAACCTGCATGATTTCAGTAAGCCTCATCAACCCAATGTCTTAGACTCTGGGTGATAACAGGTTTTTTTTTTTTTTTATCAAGAGGTCAATGTACACAGCAAATCGGAGCCTTTCCTAACGCAGAGGTGCAGAAACGTCAATGCGGGTTGGGGTCCTCTGCTTCCTCCCCCATCCCCCACGTGCTCGGCAGATGCGCATCAGGCCGCAGAACCAGTTACGCACATGCGCGGGGCAGGAACCCTGGGATTCGAAGCTTCCTTAGGAGAAGCAACGCACACAAGGTCTGCGTTATTGTCAGGGAGACTCGGACTCGAAGGGTGGATTTCGCATAATGCGTGTCCGAGGGGCTTCGTTAGCGAGGCAGCCGGAGCTGCTCCAGGTGCAGGGTCTCGGCCGCAGGCGATCGGAGGCGCTTCGACCCTGGAGGCGGAGTTACGGAGGGCTCGGTGCAGACGTGCCCAAAGGTCTCCCGTCCCTCCCTCAGACCCCAGCAGGAGAAGCCTGCTGGCTGTGTCTCCAACTCGAACACACCTCTGACCCCAGGGCTCCGGGGTTCTGCTCGCACATCTTCACACCCAAACAAAGACAGTCCCCCTCAGGGAAGCCAACCCAGAAACAAACTGAGCTTCTTAGAAAATCAGCTAACTCGCATCCAGATAAAAACCTCACCTCGGTTCTGCTGAGGGCTCAGCTCCCCGACCCCTACTAGGCTCCTTATTAATTCTCAAAACCAGCTTTCTCTGGTTATTTCGATAGCCTCGTGGAAACAAGCAAACTTTATATATATATATATATTTTTTTTTAATTTTGTCAAAATCTGCCATTTCCTTTCCCTCGGAAGCACAGAGAGCGAAATCGAGCTCTCCTGGTTTCCTAGATGGATGACAGATTTCAATCTAATTAATCCAGAGCCCTGCGTATAAAATGACTGCAAAGCAAACATGTTTATTAACAAAAAGCAGCGATTACGGGCTGGCGCGGGGCCAGGAGCTCTGCAGACGCGGTGAACTGGTGCCGGCTCTGTCTCCGAGCCATATGGGTTCCTCTGCAGCCGTGAGCTCCATCCGATGCGAGGTTGAGGGATGTCAGATCTAACTGGGGTTTAATTGATATTGGTAAGAGTTTCTAAGTAAAGACGCAGCGCACGCCATCAGAGCCAGGCTCCCTCCTCCCAGCCAGACGCTCCACTCGGTTTTCAAGCTCAACTTTTTCAAAGGTGGTTTGCTGGTGTGTTTCCGTTTTTTTGTTTTTTTTTTTTTTGAGGTGGGGGAAGTTGCAGGAACAGGGCCAGCTGCAGCTCGCAACTCCCTCATCCCCCACATCCAACAGGCTGCGAGCCCCATAAATTCAGCTTCATATGTGTCTCTCGCCGAGTCCGCTTGGCTCCCCACGGCCCCTGCTAAGCCTTCGGCAGCTCTGCCCTGGATCACGGCCTTCCGGCTGGTGGGCCTGGCTCTTCCCTCCCCCCTGCCGGCCCCTCGCCCGTTCAGCCCTCCTGAGAGTTTGTTTTCCTGTGACTCCTGAAGCAGAACTCAGACGCAGCTCCAGCACCCCCAGCCCCTGCCGGTTCCTGACTGTTCCCCAGGCAAATGTGTGCATCTTATCTGAGCTGTTTCCTCAGCCCCCATCCCCTTAAATTTTTACCCGAAAATTAAGAGGGAAAAGCTCAGATCCGACTTTCCCGGGAAGCGCCTCCCCCTTGGAGCAGAACGCATCCCCTTTCTCGGTGTCCCCAGCTCTTTGTCCCTCAGGTTGTCACAGCACCGATCTGATGCGTTGCAGAGCTGGGGTGACATCCGTCGACCCACCTTGATTCCCGGTCCCTGCAATCCCTGCCCGTCTCAGTTACGAAATGCCACACCATTCATCTTGGTACAGCTGATGGCCCAGCCGTGCGGGCCCGGACTCTCTGGGTGGGGTTGAAGCCACATGGGCTGCCTTGTCGAAGCCCAAGGCCCAGCATGTCCCCTCCTAATGGGACCCAAAGAGGCACCCTTCTACCTCCAGGGGGCGGGCCCAAGTTCAGCCAGGTGTGTCTCCTACCAGCTCGCAATGATCGTGGCTGTTTCCTGAGCCCCGTGTGGGGCTAAACGGTGCAGTCACTGATTCCCATACTACTCACAGCGGCCCTGGGGGCAGGGTTCTTCTCCGCCTTTTCACTGTCTGGTCTGGGACTTGGCGCCTACTGGGTGAGCAGTAAATGTTGCTGATGAGTGAATAATAGATGCACTTTATTATTACCCTCATTTTACTGATACACGGAGATGTAGAGACGTTAAATAGCTTAGCCAAGGGTTATGAATTCTGTCCCTCTAAAAGGCACAGCGTGAAGCCCCAACCTCCCATAGGACTGAATTTGGACGGAGGGCTTTCAGGTGGTAACTCAGGCTGAATGAGGCCATAAGACAGGATGGGGGCCTGCGTGGGAAGGCAGGCCACGTGAGGACAGGCCACGTGAGGACAGGCCACATGAGGACAGGCCACATGAGGATGTAGCAATGAGGCAGCCGCCCACACGCCAGGAACAGGGGCCTCCCAGACCCAACCCAGCTGGCACCTGACCTCAGCATCCTGAGGGCTGTTAATCTGCACCCGTGGTTCTCTGACATCCCAGAGTCTATTCCGTTTTTATTTAGTCACAGATCCCGACTTTTGACACCCACTTGTGTGCTCACACTGTGTGCTCTGGCTATCAGCCAAGAAGCCCCATCATCCCAGCCGAGCATGTGACCCTGATTGTCTAGTCAGATGCTGCCTTCCTGGAACTTCAGTGAGAAGTTCAATAGCACAATCGCCCGAGTCCCCGATCCCTGGGCGGCCCTTCCCCCGCCTCCCCCCCCACCAAGACGGCTGGGCAGTTACATCTGTCAGAACTTGGGGAGCAGCATGCTCCCCACTTCTTCCAAACCCGGTGCTCTGATGTCCTTCTACAAATATCTCTCTGGCTTAAATTAACCGGCATCAATTTCTCTTGCTTATTACCAAAATTCCTGACAGTTTGGGGGACAAGGGACAAACACTGAGCCCGGAGCCCTGGGGTTGGGGAGGTATGGGGGGAAGGGAAGAGCCCAGCCAGGACTCTGGGTTGCCCATTTCTAAACCCTGGCACAGCCGAGCATGTGCCTGAGACAGAGCTGGCCCTCAGAAACACCGCCATGGAGTGAAAGCAGAGATCACGCTTCTGCTAAACCAAGTGTGGCCAGGAGAGAGAGGAGGGCAGCCGTGTCCATCGTAAAAAGTTTGGAGGAAAGAAACAGCTCTCCAGAAAGTTCCTCTGCCCCTTCCCCTGCGCCTCTCCCACGCCGCATCCCCACCACGGTCACCAACACACAGAAGCCTCAAAGCCTCCTCGGGGCCTCCGGTCTGTCAGGGCGGGGAAGGCAGGTCTGCCTGCCGCGGCGTCAAGCATCAAGGGGACAAAACCCAAGTAAAATAAAGGCTTTTCAAAGAGTCCCTAAATTTTTATCCTTTCTGGTATTCCCCTGAGTTCCGTTAATAAAAATAGCTCCCCTTAACAAAACACTCTACCCTGTCCTTTTTAAAGCTGGCTATTATTCTCAAGTGCTCGCAAGCCGCAGGCTCCCCTGGCCTGGCCAGAAGGTTTCACGCAACATCCACAAAGCATTTCGACGCTGTGAGACTCCCACTGCGCGCCCCCCCAGAAGCCGCAAGGCAGGAAAATCCACCCTCTCCCCCGACCGAAATTCCGTCAGCTTTTTCTGGAGGAGCTGGGAAGACACCTCCTGGTGCAGGTGTCTTCTTACCTCCAGCCCATGGCCCAGCCAGGTTCAGCCCTCCCCGAGGTGGGGCCTGTCCCGCCTGGAAGACCCCAAAGCACCTTCTATGTGCATCTATTGACAACCTCTTTTTATCACCACTGTGAGTTCAGTTTTTTTTTTTTTTTAATAATAATTCCATCAGCAGAAGGCTGGAGGCTCTCGAAGCTCCCTCTCTCCCCAGCAACGAAGGGAGGAAATCCTGCCGCCTTGGCCCTCGCTCTTCTCTCCCAGCCAGACGTTACCGTGTTCGCGCTTCTCCTCCTAAGGAAGCCTCTCTGCGCCCACCCACCCCCACCGAGCCAAAAACCTTTGCGAACAGCCCTTCGGCTCTGCTGGACGCCGCCCTGACACCGAGGCCCTATAAGCAACGTGACAGTTAACCACGGGAGTCCTCGTCCAGGAGCCCATGCTTCCTGGGGACACTGGGACTTCAGATGTGAGCCTGAAACCCCAAACTCCGGGGGCTGCTGATGTACATGACCTAGCCCCACCTGGTCCCCGGCCACCATCAAACAACTGGTCCAAGGCTGGGCGTGATCGTCCCTACCCTGACACTGCCCAGGGGGAGGCTTTGACCCCCGGAAGGCGCTCGGTTCCAGGGGAGGCTGGCAGAGATGGGCAAGCCACTCAGCATCCGTATTCGCACTGTTTAGAATCAAATCAGACTGTTCGGTGAACGGAATCCACACTCTCCCGTGAGCTCAGAACACGCAGTCTGTGGTTGGTGCTCTCCCCTGGCTTCCTGCTGTCCCACGTTCGGAGCAGTTTTTGCCGGAGCCAAGTGTCCAGAATCTGTTTGCTACATGGATTCCTCCATCAAACTATTTTTCCAGGGACTCAAAAGTTAGAGAAGACGGCGGGGTGTTGTTTTTGCTTTGTTTCTACTGCATAATCTTAGTATTTGACAGCAAGAAAAACAACCCGAAGGCAAGTCAGCATCGCAAGTAGCACTTCCCGAGCCGAGAGTATTGCATATCCTTCATTCAAGAGACATTCCTCGGTACCTGCTTCCGCTGGCCTTGGTTTGGGGCACACAGGAAGCAGCCAGGTGGACGACGGGTTTTTAAATGTTATACCCCTTGGAACGGGCCCCGGGCCATCTTCGCCTGTGCGACGACCCACTTCGTTAGCAGAAAGCCTTTTTGAAGGGATTGCTGCGCTGCCCCGTGTCCGGGGAAACTGAGAACTTCTCTCAGAGCCCGCCTTCCCACTTCGGCTCCTCTGACTTGGATTTTAGAAATTATGATGTTTTAATGGCAGCAAAATTCCATCAGCAGAAGGCTGAAGTTTCTCACTCCTTCTCCAGCGACAGAAGTTTATCACAAGGAAAACTGTTCCCAACTCCCGCCGGCGGCGGAGGAAGGCAGTGTTCGGGTGCCTCCTGAGTGTCCCCACGTGGGCACAGTTCACAGCGCAGCCGGCCGCTGTGGTCCCCACTGGCACCGTCTGTGGGGCTCTGCTGCAAGAGAGATTTTTGCTATGACTCCTGACCTCCAGAGTCCAGCCCCCATGTCTCCTTCAAGGGGATCTGAGGCAGCAGGGAACTGAAAATCAGCTTCTTCGTACCCCACACAGAGGAGGGGATGGTTCTCAACAATCCCAGTCCAGCCCAGTCCGTGCAGCTGGCAACCCGGGGGCCACGAAGCCACGTCCCAACCCCAGTTCCCCGCCACGGCCTCCTGGACGGCAGTCCGGGTCCACTGCTCCCCTGGGCTACTTCCAGGTGGGCCCCGCCCGGGCTTTCTCATGATGATGCCTTCGCTCCAAACGTCCTCCCTCCTGAGAATGCCCGTCAGATTCCTAACTGCCTTTCAGATGCAGTTCAAACCCCACCCCTTTCACTGGTCGAAGCTGAAGTCACCCCACCCCTTTCGCCACAGATCACGGTGAACCCACAGGTGCCAGGCGCCGGGGGTCTGGGTCAGGACCGAGGCAGCAGAACGCACAGAAGAGAACAGACTCACACCCCACCACGGTGTCGCACGGTCTGGGCTCCGTGTCCTTATCGATGCCTCTTGCCAGGAAATGGCTCAGGAACGAGGCTGAGACCCTGGAGGGAACGGAAACCTTTTTCCCACACAATTTCCACCGACCAGTGGGCTGACCTACTGGGAAATTCTTAAGACTTTGCATTTTCCCGAAGGAAGGAAGAGCCAAGGAGCGAGCATCTTCCGAGGACCAACACATGGGACTGACTCGGTCACAGCCACCTCTTCTTCTAAGATCGCTGTGCCCTGCTCCCCAGTCCTCGATCACGAGCGCGCAATCTGAAATCCATGGCAACGGACATCACCTCGGAAATGTCACTTCAAGTTTGGGACGTGGAGGGTGTGTCTTTCCTGCCCCTTGAGCCGTGAATGACAGAGCCCCTATGTCACGGTCTTGCCTGAAACAAATTTGCTACACTCACTGTTTTTACAAGGGGCTGAAGATACGTAACCAAAATAAGCTTGCTCCTCCCAGGATGAGGGAACCGAGGGCCCTGTGCTCCATCTTTATGATGAAATGCAGGTTTCTCATAGAAAGGCTGATCTCCAGCTTCAAAGGATGGAACAAATCTGTGCTTCAGAAGAACGATAGCCAGTTAAACAGAGACTGCTAGAAACACCAAGGACAAGAACATTCTTTGAGTATCAAAGTGTTTGCCTCTGCTAATGATTTAAACAAATCTTTTCCAGCACTAGATCTTATCCCAATATTCTCCTCTGAGACCAGCCAACAAAAACCAGTGAGCAGATCAACCCAGAGCCTGAATGAATGACGTTTCTCTGTCAAGGTGTCCGTAAGCATCCACCACGCAGACCGCTGGTGCGGCCACGGCCACGGCACCAGCCAGGAACTCCGGCCACGGTCCCCGGGAAGGGCTGGCCTGCCAGGCTGAGTCTGCCTCCCGTGCTCCTCGCCCAGCACCGCCGCGCACGCCACGCGCCCTCTCTCGAGTGAGAACATCCTTCCGTATTTTACTAGGACACAAGGGCCACTCGGGAGAAACCGTTCCTGTCCTGCAACCCGCTCTCGAGTCCCCTCTGGCTGCGCCTGCCCAGAACAGTCACACCTGGGCTGCCCGCCCCTGCCCCGGCCACCCGGCCCCACGCAGCGGGTCTGTGCCCTCGTGTCCGCTCAGCACGGTGGCAGCATCGACCTCCGGCCTTTCCCCAGGGGTGTTTCAGGATTGCTACCCGGTCGCACACCCTGGCAAACACACCGGAACTGTCTCCTTTTGAGAAAGGAAGCCTCCCGCGACCCCACGTGGTCCTTGTCTGCTGACTCTGCTCTCTGACCTCAGCTCCCGTGCCCAGCACAGCCACAGAGACAGAAGGTGTCTAGAGGGTCGTGAGCTGAGAGTGTTTAATAGGGACTTCTCATCTGCTGGTGTCCGATGCCGAAGCCCGTGCGTTTTGCTCACAGAACCACCCAGCGCCAGCTCCCCCTTCGCCGGGGCCTCACCACGCTGCACTTCACCTAATTCCCAATTCCAAGCAGCTCCCAGGACCTCGTGTGTTTGGTTGATCTAAGAAACGCGCCGGCTGAAACTTGGCATCGTGGGCTTGATGGCTGTGAGGCGAACCGTCTCACATCCTCACCAGGGCTGCCAGGGATGGGGGTTGCTTTCCTCGGAGGGCAGCCCCACTCCTCGGGAGTGGGGTGCCTGCCACCACCTGGAGGGGTTTTCCTTTTAATGGAGTGGTTGTGGGAGCGCGGCTCTGAGACCGGGGGCCTGCTCAGGAACAGAAACCGCAGCCCCAAACGCCCATCACTCACCTGCGACAGGACCCAAGCCCGGCTGCTCCTTACAGAGACTGAGGACTTGGGCTCCCGGCCAAGCCCAACATCGCCAGAACGTGGGGGTGCAGGCGCATCAGGGGGGCCAGGTCTCGGTCTTCTCTCCACCTGCTCCCCAAAGCTGAGGGTTAAAAATAATGCAGCTGCTGCGTCTTGGTTCCCTCTGCTTCAAAAAAACAAACACAAGCAAACAACAAAAAAAAAACCCTCTCCCCCGAGTGAAAACTTCAACTTCTCTGCACACTGAGAACATCGCCGAGAACACCCACGTGTGTTTCATGGCCCATTTTTCCTCTCCAGGAGTCGGGAGTCTGCTCTCAAAGCTTCGTGACCCTTTGGAAGGAGAAAAGCTCTCATGTGCTTTCAGTCTCCATGCGGAGGTGGGCCCGGCACCAGCTGCTTTCAGGATTCCGCTGTCTTCATCTGCCACCAAGGCCAACGTCCACTCAGTCCCCGTGTCCAGCAGCCAGGGGACACTGTGGTTCCATCTCTGCCGCCCAGTCTTGGTCTCTGGGGCCCCTCTTCCTAACCCAGGGCCCTTCTTCCTCCGCATCAGTGGGACGAGGTTTCACTCTCCACCGTGGCCTCTTCCGGGAAGGCTGGACGGAGCTCGGGCTGAACTGCAAAGCTCCCCATTTTGCATTCACGGGCACTCACCTCTGATCAGCATGGTGCACAGGGGCCTCTCCGCAGGGAGACGCCCTCTGAAGGCCCTCGGGGGCTCCCCCTGGCCCCCCAGCACTTACACTAGTTTGCACAGACTCTGCCCACCTCTGACAGGAAGTGGTGTCTTCGGATGTGACTCTCTCAAGTCACTGTCACTGCCCCGCCTTCTCATCGACGGGGACGAGGGCTCGTCTGCTCGGGAACACCAATCTTGCTTCAAGATTTTGAGATAAAAATAAACTAATTTAACCAGTAACTTTAAATATATATACGTGTGTGTGTGTGTGTGTATACGTATTTTAATGGGACTATTTCAGGATAGAACGCCAACTCCTGCGAAACTGAAGCAGAAACACGAAGACCCAGGGAACTATTTCCCGCCCGCAGGGGGCAGCGCTGAGCGCCCCCAGAGCCCGCCCTCCACCTGCCCTTCTCGCGCTGACCTGAGGGACATTTGGCAGAAGCTCGGAGTGGCCTTGCTCAGAGAGCCCTATGCCTGAAGGATTCATCCAATTTGATTCCTGAGGCAAACATATCTGACCATCTTGTTCTTTTCACTCTCTGAGAAGCCATCTGATAACGCGATTGTTTGTGAAGGCGTAAACCTCTTCAGATAAGACAAAGATTTTCTAGCAACCCGCACAGATACAATAGACAAAAGACTCGTTAGCGTGAACTCGGTTCGAGCCAAACCGCTGTACGATTTAATTCAGCGCAGGGTCCCTCTGTTTGAAGTGCATGTAATTGCCAATTTATACAGCTGCAGAGAACAAAGGTTTGCTAAGCCGAGTTCTGCAAACAAACACGGTACAGAAAGCTTCCCCCCCCACCCCGCGCCACATGCCAAGAATGAGTGAAACTAATCGTCAATCACGCATGTATCTAATTCATTCCAAGGGCGTCTTGCAACTGCGGAATCACATCAACGAACGAAATCGAACCCGCCTGTGTTAGTATTTCTGTAGATCTTATCAACATAAAGTTTGGGGGGAAAATCCTCACTGGCTCCAGAGAACGCATAAAATGGAGTTGGCCTTCTCTTAACCAGTACTGGGTCATCATCTTCTTCTTCACTTTACAAAGATTTTCTCCGTGGAGAGTTACTGTTAAGTGACGCTGGTGTTTCTGAAACTTCGCTCATGTGCTCCCTCTTCCCTCAGAGAAGCTTTTGTTGGGTGGACGCTCAGGAAGTCGCACGACACCACGCGAGCGTGTGTTCCCATTGAAGACGCTGCTGTGAAAACTCATTCCGAGACTTCCTTCTTTCATGGCGATAGAGAGAGCGAGAGAGACCCATTTCCACTGACGAAGAAAACCATCCACACTCACGAGAGGGGTTTTCCGGGGAGCTGGGGAGGGAGTGAGGCAGGGGGTGGCCGACAACGCGTGCGTGAACTTTGTGGTGTTTTATTTAGTGCATTAAACACCAAGCTGGCAAAATGGTAGCAACTGTTCATTGTGTGTGTGGTGTGGGGAGGGAGCATGTGCCTGGGTGTTTTTCTTGTGCATTTCCGCAATTTTTAAATTTCTCAAAACTAATATATTGAGAGCTGGAAAGTATAATTTTATTTTGTCACTTAAGTAAACACAGACCAAATTTCCCCTTTTCTGGGTTTACAGAACGGCAGAGCCCTTGAGTCCACGGCCCCTTTTTCTCCAGTTCCTGCAACAACTACCTTTTTCAGGCACCCGCCCCCCACCTCCAGCCCCCGGCCCACTGAGCGGCAGGGACTGTCCTGGGTGCTGAGGACAGAGCGGAGAAACACACAAGATCCATCCACAGGGTGTACAGTCTCCCTAGGAAGAGGGTGGACAGACATGAACTAACTAAGTAGTTCCCTGGTGTATCCTGAGGTGACGAACACTGTGGAAATTAACAGAGACCTCTGCATCTGGGGTGGAAGTGGTCCGGAAGGCGTCACCGCCAAGGTTGAAGGAAGCCAGGTGGCTCTCTAGGTGCAAATGCTGTCCAGGCAGAAGGAGCAGCGAGCAAAGGCCCTGGGGCGGGCGTGGGGCAGGGAGCGCGTGGGGAGCTCGGGAAGCAGTGAGGGGCCTGGCGTGGCTGGAGGAAGGAAAGCAAGATGCGTGTGCAGGGCGTGAGCTGAGGGTGGGGGTGGGGCTGCAGGAACCCCAGTCACACAGGAAACTGCAAAGCCCGCTGCGACCTCGAGTCAGAGCTACTCAAAGAGCAGCCCCAGGCCAGCAGCTCAGCGTCACCGGAGTGTGTGGGACATGCAGATCCTCAGGCCACACCCCAGACCTACGGACCCAGAGTCTCTGGGTGCCTTTGAATGCTCATTGTGCCTCTTCTTTGTGCTAAACTTTGAGAAAATACGCTGGAATAAAAAAAAAAAAAAAAAAAAAAACTGCACCAATCTCAGCTTCAAAAATCCTGGGCTGGAAATTCAGTTCATTCCCTTACGAGCCGTCTGATGTTAGTGTTATATGACACAATCTACTTAGCCCTCTTAACCAACAGACCGCCTTTCTAAAAAAAGCAAAGTCAAGCTGGTGGGCCACAGCTCAGATGGCTGGAGCATCGTCCCGTGCACCAAAAGGCTGCAGGTTCAATCCCCGGTCTGGGCGCGTATGGGAGACAACCGATCGATGTCTCTCTCTCTCGAATGGAGGTTTCTCTCCCTCTCTCTCCCCCTCCCGTTTCCTCTGTCTAAAATCAGTAAGCACATCTGTGGGTGAGGACTTAAAAATTAAAAAACAAAAAGTAAAGCAGTGTGCAAGAGAAGAGGACATTGTAGTCACACAGACATTCAGCAAACACCCCACAATACGCACCCAGTCCACCACGCGCCTGCCTCCGGGCTCGGGGACACAGCGACGAGAAGCCAGGACGGCATCACGCCCGTGGGACACACAGTCTATTACCGCAGCAGAGAGAACCACGGTGGCCCAAATAAGAATCACGGTCTGTCAGCGACAAGTGCATCAGAGGAGGAAGAAGGAAAAGGGGAGATGGGGGCGTTGGGGGAGGGGTCACAGCGTCAGACAGGGTGGCCTGGAACTGGGCCGTGTGGATACCGAGGGGCGACCGAGTGCTTGGGAAGTCCAAAGCGACAGACTTTCGACCGGACCCTCCCTCCACTGGCAAGTTCAGCAGCAGGGACTCACAAAAACTCAAGAGAACCAGCAAAATCCACTGGTTTTGAATCCCAGGGCTCCAGCTAACACAAACTGAAGCAAATACACACGCCTAAATCTGAATGAAAAACAGGCAAATCGGCGGAGGGCAGAGGAGTTCATAAGCGAAGGGAAACGCAGGAGACCCCACTTGCTTCTTCTGCCTTGCGCCCCAATCTCAACATCGCTGCATTTTAAACGGATAGCCCCGCTTCCTCGATGCCCCCAGACCTCAAAGGTGCACGAGGCTCAGGCCCAGCACAGCCCGCCAGCCTGAGCCCCGGAGCTTGTCCGCCTTCCCCTTCCCCTTGCCTCACCAGCAGCATCCCCCCACCTCCCTCGGGGCTCACGGGCAGCGCGGTGGGCCCTGGACCCAGACCACAAGCCAAGCCGCCTCTGCACCTGCACTTCCCAGTTTCTGCCTCCACTTCGGTCCAGTCTCCAGCCCCCTCTCCACACTGTGACACCCTGGAAACCGAGTGACTACAGACGCATGACCTATAGTGTGTCACTGTGGGGCACCCACGGGGAGATTCAGGTTCATGGGTTTAAAAATCGAGAACTATTGGTTTCCTCGGATAGACCTATCACGCCCTCCATGCCCCCGCGCACACTCACCCGAGGGGCGGGCCCCACCACTCCAGTTCTGGGGACGCTTGTTCAGAGTGTGGTCAAGACACCGGAGATGCCTCCCAGGAAAGAGGAGGCACAGCCGGTGGAAGCTGAGGAGGGCCTCCCGTCTCCTCCTGGGGTGCCGCTAAGTCGCTCCCAGCCTCCAGAGCAAAAAAAAAAGCACCAGATCTTGCAGAAACTCCGACGACTCTTCTTTGTGGGGAAATCTGTTCTTGTTAAGGTTCCCCAGTTAGCATTTGCACAGAAAGTCAGGCAGGGGGAGAAGAGGAGGGGTTTTTTCTTTCAGGAGACTGTGCTACAGGATTCTGAGCTATGAGGCTCCGCCCACATGAGGGGGTGTGTCTGCGGGGGCTGGCTGGGTCACCTGCACAGGTTGCTTCTGTCTTAGGTCAAGTGTCACGGTTGACTGTTCTCCCTGGCGCTGTCCACTGAAAAATGCATGAGACACTTTGGACACTGGAAGAGTTCCTGTCTCCACATCTGTATTCTCTCATCTCATAAAACCAACTGGCAAGAGACTGTCTTTCCAAAAGTTCTCAAGAAAATCCTCAGGGTCTCATTGGCCTGACCTGAGGGGTAAAATGGCCAGACACCAAGCCGCAGGCACAGTGGCCTGGGGAGAAATCCCCCCAAACGGAACCGAGCTGCCCACCGACGAGCACGTTCTCCCCTCCCGCCCGCCGTAGCACTTCGGAGGCTCTGTGAGTCCAGCCACCGGCCAAGACAGGGTGCAAACCGTGCCACAAGGGCGGCCCCGGGTGACCGGCAGCCGGACGCGTCCCACGGCCTGGGGCGCTGACCACTAACGTGCCAGCCCTCTGCGCCGCCGGCCCAGGCCCCCCAGGTCTGCCGCTCTTGGCTTCTGCCTGAGTCCGTTCCACACCGGGGCGGGCAGGCGGGGTCCCACACCCGCAGGCCGGCCCTTCCCCACAGCTGGGCGGGGTTCTGTCGGAACCACACTGACCCTGTTGCTGGAAGCCACTCGCTGGCAGCCTGGAGCCCACCCGGACCCGGGGAGGAGGGGCAGATCCCCTGAGAGCCTGGAATACTCGAAACCTCCACGAGGCAAACTGTCCTTCTTGGAACTGTGTCCTACCAGGTGCATCACCAACAACACAGACGCCTGACGCGGACACCGGCCAGCAGTGTCCGCATCATCATGGATGAATTAAAACATCCACACGGACTACCGAGTCCGGTGGAAGAAAAGGACGACAGCCTGGCTTTTCTCTCAGGGGGAGCAAAAGCCGCGGCCTCCTCCATAACAGGCCTTTATTCTAATCTCTCCCCACATTCCAAGATGGTTCTCCCTCACTATCCCCAGGTTACAGCAAAGGAGCCAACGCCCCTCATTACATCACAGAAGGACATTAGCAAATGAATAGGCAGCCGGTTACACTGGGCCTGCTGGTACTTGCAGGGTGAGAGGGTTTCAGCAAAGAGCACACTCTCAAAACAGCCTAAGTAGATTGCAAATCTGATTCCCACGAGGGATCCTATCTGTGGACGTGGGTCCTGTGCATCTCCGAGTGGGAGCCTGGCCCACGCCACGCAGAAGGGTCTGCCACAGACGCCCACTCTCCACTGTGCTCTACACGCAAACATGCATGTGCTGTGTCATGGCCGTGCGGTGTCATGGCGGCGCATTTCTGACGGGCTGGTCTCAGCGAGCAAGTGCGCTACGTAAAACCAGAGGGTTGGGCTGTGGCGGGGAGGCACCCCTGCCGGCCTCTGCGTTCTCCTCTCATGTGCAAACCGCTGCATGCCCTCCCAAAGCAAACCTGCTGCCCCTACCATCACATCACACTGGCACGTTGGCTAGGCCAGCCTCTGAGGAGGCAAAAACCCACCCCTAACTACACGTGGTTGAAACCGGAGAGGAAGGCCTTGCATTTCCTTCCACCCGGATGGGAAAAGTAATGACGGCACCCCAGGCAGGCCTGGTGCCACGCAGCGGCCCTCCCGACGCTAAAATCACAGCGCACAGACGGAGCAGGAGGCTTCCCACCCCGCGTGGCAATTGTTCCATTTTCTGTGTTCCGTAACCTGCAATTTTGAAGGCATGCTCGGTACACACGCTTGCGAAACGGTCATATCGGATCAAAGCAGAGGGATGCGAAGCCATTGGGAAGTAAATCGAATTCTCAGCAAGCTCTCGGAGTTCAAGCGCGGCACGCCCGCTCTCTCCACGGCAGTGGTGGGTCAGGAGGCTGCCACATGCTCTTGGCCTCCACCAGGCAGTGAGCCCAGGAGGGGGCCGCGGAGCCAGCTCCGGGTCTGGAGCTCGGCCTCGTTCTACGTTTGAGAACCTAGCAGCCTTTGCAACTAAGTAGTAGGGCGGAGAGTTAACACTCCCTGACCCAAGGTGCCGCCCTTCGCCCAACTGACGGGTGCGACCTCACCCCCGAACCCCAGCGGCCACCAGCGTGGAGCACCCCAAGTGCAAGGCATCGTTTGCTTTCAAAGTAGCCGGAGAGCACACCCGGCCACCCATCAATATCGGCATCTTTCACTGTGGTTTCTAAAAATGAGGCGGCGGCGTACACCAAGGATGCTTCTGCCCCAGAGCGCGAACGCGGGGTGGCATTTTAACCAGTTTCTCCCCCTTTCGGCTCTCGGGTCTCTGGTCACCTCATTTGCCCCCTGTTTTCCTCATATCACAGTCTCTTTAATGGCTCCCACTTCAGATTTCCTTTCTCCCTCCTTAATTACCCGTCTTATTCTGACAGCTACTTCCCGCTGAAGGTCACGGCTCCAAGGCCCAGGCTCAGCGAGGCATCCACACGCCTGGTCCATTTGTCCGCTTGTTTCCTGGGATTTCTTTCCTAAGAAGCAAAGGAATCCTTTTTTTTTTTTTTTTAATCCTCAAACACGAGAATCAAGAATGTTCGTGAAACACTTTGTACGGCGTGTTTACTTGACACCCTGCTTCCCCGAGTCCCAGTAACCGTGACGATTATGCAGGACGCTTCCTGCAACCTCCGTGAGCTTCGAGAGGGAGAGAAAGTTATTTCACTCACTCTTTCCCAGGGAAAAAAAAAATACACCCAAAAAGACACATAAATGGAAAAATTGCCATTACTATGAATTACGCAATTACCTCTGCCTTTCTATTTTCCTGACCCTTCTCTTCACGGCCACCCCCAAATAACGAGACACCAGAACGCACTCTCAGAAAAAAACTGAATTATAAAAACTGATCCTTGGTTCCATGTGCCTTAGAATGTGAGAAGGAAATTCTACAGCAAACGGAAACATGTAAAAGCAATAATATAACCTTATTTTATCTTTTTCCTGAGAAACCACACAGGTGCTCAGTTGATTAAGAGTATTAACAAATTGTGTGAGCTTCTCGGTCCCAGAAACCCTGCTTATTTGTGGAAGAACAGGCACAAGAACAGCACTGGCAGGAAAATGCACCCCCACTTGCCCTGATACTCGGAGACCAGAGGGGGGCCCACCGGAATGCCGCCCTCGTGAGAGCCGTCTGGTGCCACGGACTTAGCGTAACTTCCCTCAGAGCCGGGGTATCAACTAAAGACACATGTATGATAATACATGTGCATTTTATGTATGTTGAAAACAATCCAAGATGTTGGTGAATTTCATCCTGGCCCCCAGCTTCCCGGCTTCCCATCTCCTTGGTGCATTGTGGGTAACCGTACCAGACCCTAAGGTTAAGGTCAAAGTCGGAGACCAGCAGCAGGCAGCTTCCC
>PVKU01012246.1:0-36774 GCA_004027475.1 Anoura caudifer | reverse complement strand
AAGAGGTATTCCAAGTCATGAAAATCAAAGGCCTACATCCAAGATTGCTCTATCCAGCAAAGCTATCATTTAGAATGGAAGGGAAGATAAAGTGCTTCTCAGATAAGGTCAAGTTAAAGGAGTTCATCATCACCAAGCCCTTATTATATGAAATGTTAAAGGGACTTATCTAAGAAAAAGAAGATAAAAAATATGAACACTAAAAAGACAGCAAACTCACAGGTATTAACAACCAGACCTAAAACAAAAGCCAACTAAGCAAACCACTACAACAGGAGCAGAAACACAGAAATGGAGATCACATGGAGGGTTAGCAATAGGGGAGTGGGAAGAGGAGAGAGGAGGAAAAGGTACAGAGAATAAGTAGCATAGACAGTGGGTAGAAAATAGACAGGGGGAGGGCAAGAGTAGTGTGGGAAATGTAGAAGCTAAAGAACTTACGACACATGGGCATGAACTAAAGGGGGGAATGTGGGTGGGAGGGGTGTGCAGGGTGGAGGGTAATGAAGGGGGGAAATGGGACAACTGTAATAGCATAATCAATAAAATATAATTTAAAAAAGTCAGAAATGAACAATACAGTAACTGCCAAAAAGAACACACTAAAAGAAATCAACAGTAGATTAGGTGAAGCAGAGGATAAAATTAGCGATTTGGGAGATGGGTAACAGAAAATACCATCAGAATGCAAAAACAAAAAAAGTATTTAAAATGAAGATAGTTTAAGGCACCTCTGAAACAACATAAAGCATAACAATATTTGCACCATATGGGTGGCAGAAAGGGAACCGAAAGACCAAGCAATTTAAAACAGATTTGAAGAAATAATGAGTGAAATCTTCACTTACCTGGTAAAGGAAATAGACATACAAGTCCAGGAAGCTCAGAGAGTCCCAAACAAGATAAACTCAAAAAGGCCCATACCAAGAAATATCACTATTAAAAAGGCAAAAGTTCAAGACAAAGAGAAATTTTAAAAGCAGCAAGAGAAAGTTAACAACAGAGCAACTCCCATAAGCCTGTTAGCTAATTTCTCAACAGAACCTGTGCATGCCAAAGTGATTGGAACAAAATATTCAAAGTGATAAAAAGCAAGGACCTACAACCAAGACTACTCTACTCAGCAAGGCTATCATTTACAGTTAAAGGAGAGATAAAAAGCTTCTCAGACAAGAAATAGCTAAAATAATTTATCACCACAAAACAAGTATTATAAAAAATGTTAACAGGGTTTTTTTCCAGAAGAAAAAGGAAAGAAACATAAATACAAATAATTAAATGGCAATAACTACATACCTATCAATAATCACTTTAAATGTAAATGAATTAAATGCTCTATTCAAAAGACATAGGATAGATAGAAGAAAACAAGACCCATATATATGCTGTCTACAAGAGATCCATTTCAGATTGAAAGACACACAGAGACTGAAAGTAAAGGGATGGAAAAAGATATTTCATGCAAATGGAAAACGGAAATAAGTGGGATAACAATACTGACATCAGACAAAATAGACTTTACAAGAAACAGTATAAGAAACAAAGAAGGATATTATGTAATAATAAATGGATTCAACAGGAGAAGGGGATATAATCCTTATAAACTTTCATGCACCCAACATTGGAGCACCTAAATATATAAAGCAAATGTTTATGGACATAAAGGAAGAAATTGATAGTATCATAATCATAGTAGAGGACTTTAATACCCATTGACATCAGTGGATAGATCATCCAGACAGAATATCAAGAAGGAAACAGAAACCTTAAATGACAGACACATTAGATCAGATCAATATAATTGACATTTTTAGAGCATTTCACACCAAAGCAACAGAACATACATTCTTTTCAAATGCAAACAAAACATATTCCAGGGTAGACCACATGTTAAAAGAGAAAACAAGTTCAATAAATTTAGGAACATTGAAATCATATCAAGCATCTTCTCCAAACACAATAATATAAAACTAGAAATCAAATATAAGAAAACAACTGAAAAACACACAAATACATAGAGGCTACAATAAATGTGTTAACAATAATATTAAGGAAGAAATCTAAACATATCTTGAGGCAAAAGAAAATAAAAACACAATAACCCAAAATTTATGGGAAACAGCAAAAATTCAAGAAGTACAGGCCCATTTCATAAACAAGAAAATCTCAAAAAAAAAAAAAACAACTTAACAAACAATCAAAGGACCTAGAAAAAGAACAACCAAGCCCAAAATAAGTTAATGAAAGGAAATAATCAAGATTGCAGCAGAAATTAACATAATACTCATAAAAATAACACAAAAGATCAATGAAACCAAGACCTTATTTTTTGAAAAGATACACAAAATGAATAAATCTTTAACAGACTCAGCAAGAAAAAAAAGAGAAGACCCAGGTAAAATCAGAAATGAAGAAGAAGTAATAACTGAAACCACATTAAGTACAAATGATTACAAGATGCTGATCTTCCACTCAAGATGTCTGCATAGGTAAACACAGCTCACCTCCTCTCACAACCACATCAACATTACAACTAAAATATAGAACAGCTATTACTCAGAACCATCAGAAATCAAGTTGAATTGAAATCTAACAACTATGGAAACAAAAAAACCACAACCATCCAGACTGGTAGAAGTGTCAGACGTGCAGAACAGGCTGGTCCCACATCCACATATGGTGGATAAAAATTCAGGAAGAATATCTCAGGAGAGAGGCATTCCAGCCACACACCAGACCTCCTAGCCCAGGGTTCCAGTGCCAGGAAGATAAGTCCCTGTAACTTCTGGCTGTAAAAACCAATAAGGACTGAGTCAGTGAAGAAATCTGGAGTCCCAAGTAATTTCTCTTAAAGAACCCACACACAGACTTACTCAGTCTCACTCTCTCTGAGCTCCAGAATGAGGATAACAGTTTGAAAGACATAGTGGAATATAGGGAGGAACTGCAGTGTCCAGAATCAAGGCAGGAACTGGGGGATAACATTCTCCCAGACAAAAAAAAGCAGACAGAGGCCATGTGTCTGTTCCCGAACCTTTCCCCCACAGAACCACAGAGCTGGCAGGCTGGTGCCATATCTGAGATTCCATCAAACTGGTTTACACCATTTGCCCTGCCCTGGAGATCTTGTGAGGCTCCAGTCCACCCAACTTACAGCTGTTAACAGTAGCTTTTCTATATGAATGATTAGTTTGGCTCATGCTTCACAACTTCCTAAATCTTATCAAACAAGCATTAACTGGCCTCAGTAAGCCCCTAGCCACTGTACTTCTGGCTAAGTGGCCCCAGGACCACCACTAGCAGCAGCCACACCAGATTCACAGCTTGACTTCCCCTGGGAATCTCCAAGACCAGCACAAGTAGCAGCCATCTCAGACTGCTTTACAGCTCATGCAGAGTGGTGCTAGGCAAAACACAGGTGGGGGCTGAATCTGGCCTGTACCACCTGGGAAATAGCAGAGCTTGCACACCCAGTGGACAGCTACAGACCACATTGGAGCACCACCAACTGCCCCTGCACAGATGATCCTCCACGGAGGGCAGAGGTTGATGGTCAGTGGTCATAGCCAGTCCTTGCAACTGATTGGCCTGAGCAAATTCCTCCCATTGACCTACCAACAGCAACCAAGACTCAACACGGGGTGCTCTCAGTCCACATTAAGGGCATACCTCAAGTACCCATCTTGGGTGATAGGGGAGGCTGTGCCACTGGAAGCTACAGGATACTTACTACATTAGGCCACACTACCAAGAACAGGGAGTCATAGCATCTCCACTGAATACATGGAAACAAACACAAGGAGATTATCAAAATGAGGAGACACAGAAACATAGCACAAATGAATAACAGATCAACACTCCAGAAAAAGAACTGACTAAAATAGAGATAAGCAATCTGATTCAGAGTTCTAAAAACTGGTTATAAGGATGCTTAAGGAACTTAGTGAGGACCTCAACAGCATAAAAAATATCCAGTCAGAAATGAAGGGTACACTATTGAAATAAAGAAAAATTTACAGAGAAACAACAGGAGAGTAGATGAAGCTGAGAATCAAATCAATAATTTGAAACATAAGGAAGCAAAAAACAACCAATCAGAACAACAAAAAGAATAAAGAAGCCAAAAAATGAGGATCATATAAGTAGCCTCTAAGACAACTTCAAGAGGTCCAACATTACATCCTAGGGGTGCCAGAAGAAGAGAAAGAGCAAGAAATTAGAAATCTATTTGAAAAAATAATGTAAGAAAACTTCCCTAATTTGGTGAAAGAAATATACATGCAAGTCCAGGAAGCATAGAGGGTCCCAAACAAGATTGATGATACAAAGAGACCCACTCCAAGTCACATCATAATTAAAATGCCAAAGATTAAAGATAAAGAGAGAATCCTAGAAGCCACAAGAGAAAAGAAGTTAGTTACCCACAAGGGAATTACCATAAGACTGTCAGCTGATTTCTCAAAAGGCACTTTGCAGGCTAGAAGGGATTGGCAAGAAATATTCAAAGTCAAGAAAAGCAGGACCTACAGCCAAAATTGCTCTACATAGCAAAGCTATCATTTAGAATCGAAGGGCACATAAAGTGTTTCCCAGACAAGAAAAAACTAAGAGTTCATTATTACCAAAACATTATTATATGAAATGTTAAAGGGTCTTATTTAAGAAAAAGAAAATAAAAACTATGAACAATAAAATGGAAAAAATACATATCAACAATTGAATCTAAAAAAAACAACTAAGCAAACAAGAAGAACAGAGACAGAATCATGGATACAGAGAGCACTTTGATGTTTGCCAGATGGAGAGGGCTGTGGGGGAATGGGTGAAGAGGTAAGGGGATTAAGAAGTTCAAATGAGTAGTCACAGAATAACCATGGGGATGTAAAGTATAGTACGGGAAATGAAGTAGCCAAAGAACCTATATGTATGACCCATAGACATGAACAATGGTGTGGGGATTGCAGGAGGGAGTAGGGTTGCTGAGTGGAGGGGGAGCAAGAGGAAAAAATCAGGACAACTCTAATAGCATAATCAATAAAATACAATTGAAAAATAAGAAAGTACAATGGACAATTAAAGTTATTAAATTGAACAATCTGGAAAAAATTAATAAATTCCTAGAAACAGAATTTTCTGAGATGGAATCAAGAAAAAAAAATCTGAATAGTACTATTACTACCAATGTAATCAAAGCAGTAATCAAAATGCTCCCAAAAAGCACACTTCCTGGACCAAATGGCTTCAGAGGTAAATTTTTCCAAAAGTTCAAAAAAGAATTAATATCTACCTTTCTTAAACAATCCAAAAAGTTCAAGAGTAGAAAGACTCCCAATCACATTTAGAATATACTAATTACAAAACCACACAAAGACATTACAAAGAAAGGAAATTATAGACCAATACTCCTAATAAGCATAGATGCAAAAATCTTCAACAAAATATTAGCAAACCAAATTTAGAAATACATTAAAAAGATTACACACCAGGACAAGTGGGATTTATTCCTGAGATCCAAGGTTAATTCAATTTGTGCAACTAAATTAATGTGATACATCACATAAACCAAGTGAAGGATTAAATCACATGGTTGTACCAACAGATGCAAAAAAAGCATGACAAAATCCGGCATCCATTTGCAATAAAAACTCTCAGCAAAGTGGGAATAGAGGGAACACACTTTGACATAATAAAGGCCATATATGACAAACTCATAGCTAACATCATATTTAATGGGGAAATCTGAAACTGCTTTCCATAAGATCAGGAACATGACAATGGTGTTCACCTTCACCACTCTTATTCAGTGTAGTATTAAAAGTCCTAGCCACAGCAATCAGATAAGAAAAGGAAATAAAATGCATCAATACTGGTAAGAAGTAAAACTCTCCTTATTTGTGGATGGCATGATACTGTACATAGAACTAAAAAATTCACCCAAAAACAATTGAAACTGCTAAAGTAATTCAAGTAAAGTACCAGGATACAAAACTAATATTCAGAGATCAGTTGCATTTTTATATACCCTAACAAACTACCAGGAAGAGAAATTAAGAAAACCCATTTAAAATTTGATCAAAAATAAAATACCCAGAAGTAAATTTAACCAAGAAGGTGAAGACATATACTCAGAAAATTATAAGACACTGCAAAAAGAAATTCAAGATACAAACAAGTGGAAGCATGTATCACGCACATGGATAGGAAGCATTAGCATGGTTAAAATGTCCATACTAAAATAAGCAATCTATAGTTTCAATGTAACTTCTATCAAAATACCAATGGCATTTTTCACAGAAATGGAGCAAACAATCCTAAAATCTATATTGAACCATAAAGGAATAGCCAAAGCAATATTGAGAAGGAAGAATAAAGTTGGAGGTATCCCACTACATGATATCAAACTATACTACAAGGCTATAGTACTCAAAACAGTATGATACTGGCATAAAAACAGACATGGATCAATGGAACAGAGTAGGGAGCCTACAATAAACTCATACCTATAAAATCAATTAATCTATGACAAAGGAGTCAAAGAATATACAATGAATAAAGACAGTCTTTTTAATCCATGTTTTTGAGAAAACTGGACAGATTTACATAAAAGTGAAACTAAACCACCTTTTTACACCATATGCAAAAATAAACTCAAAATGGATTAAAGACTTAAGTGTAACACTTGAAACCTTAAAACTATTTCTCCTAGGAAAAAACAGACAGTAAACTCTCTGACATTGCTCTTAGTAATATTTTTGTTGATATATCTCTTCAGGCAAGAAAATAAAAAATAATAATAAACAAATGGACAACATAAAACTAAATAGTTTCTGCACAACAATAAAAAACCATCAACAAAGTAAATGACAACCTACTGAATGGGAGAAGATACTTATCAATGATATATCTGATAAAGAGTTAATATCCAAAATATAAAAAGAAATTCATAGAAGTTAACACCAAAAATGAACTCTGGTTAAGAAAAGAGCAGAGACCCTGAAGAAACATTTCTCCAAAGAGGACCTACAGATGGCCAACAGATGTATGAAAATATGCTAACCACTAATCATCAGGGAAATTCAAATAAAACCAAAATGAGATATCACCTGACACCTGTCAGAATGGCTGCAATTAGTAAATCAATGAACAAGTGTTGGCCAGGATGTGGAGAAAAGGGAACCCTCATGCACTGTTGGTGGGATTGCAAGTCAGTGCAGTCACTATGGAAAACAGTATGGAGTTTCCTCAAAAAATTAAAAATAGAACTACCACATGACCCAGAAACTCCACTTCTAGTTTTTTATCCAAGGAAATACAAAACATTAATTCAAAAAGAGATATTTACCCCTGTGTTGATTGCAGCATTATTTATAATAGACAAGACCTAAAAGTAATCTAACAACAGATGATGGATAAAGAAGTGGTACATACATTCAATGGAATATTATTCAGACATAAGAAAGAATGAAATCTTACAATCTGCAACAACATGGATGGACCTAGAAGGTTTTATGCTGAACAAAATAAAACAGACAGAGAAAGACAAATACCATATGATTTCACTTATATGTGGAATCTAAAGAACAAAGTAAATGAACAATAATAAGACAAAACAAAAAGAGACTCATCAATTCAGAGAATAAACTGAATAAACTGATGGTTACCAGATAGGAGGGTTTTCAGGAGCTGGGTGAAAAAGTTGAAGGGATTAGGAAGTTCAGATTAGTAGTTACAGAACAGTCATTGTTATGTAAAGCACAGCATAGGGAATATATTCAATAATATTGTAAAAACTAACTATGGTACTAGACTTATTGAGAGGATCACTTAATAAATTATATAAATGTCTAACCACTATGCTGAATATTTGAAACTAATGTAAAATAATATTGCATGTCAACTTTAACTGAAAAATAAAAAACTAAAACAAAACAACCTTCCAGAACCAGAACCAGAACAATTTTATGAGAGAGATTTTTGACTAATAAATTAATTTCTTTGCCATGAATTGTTCTATTCATATTTTTCTATTTCTTCTTGTTTCTTTTCATAAATATATAACTTATAAATGTCTATTAATCCAAGTTTTCATATTTATTCATAAGTTACATATTCATAGTATAATTTTATGATTTGTATGTTCTCATTTCTAATCTAATTGGTCTCTTTTCAACCAGGAGAGACATATGCAGGCTATATTTTTTTATGAAGTCAGCATTTCCCTCCAGTCAATCATTAATTCATCAAATATGAATTGATGTGGGTGGGCAAATACAAACCCCTAAGACCAGGAATCAAAATCAGAGTTAGTTTAATAACCACATCTAAAACAAAAGCAAACTAAACAAACAACTAGAACAGGAACAGAACCACAAAAATGGAGATCACATGGAGGGTTAGCAACAGGGGAGTGGGAGGAAGAGAGAGGGGGAAAAGGTACAGAGAATAAGTAGCATAGATGGTGGGTAGAAAATAGACAGGGGGAGGGCAAGAATAGTGTGGGAAAAGTGGACGCTAAAGAATTTATGACCCACGGACAGGAACTAAAGGGGGGGAATGTGGGTAGGAGGGGGTGTGCAGGGTGAAGGGGAATGGGCAACTGTAATAGCATAATCAATAAAATATATTTTAAAAATTAATTAATTAATTAAAAAATAAAAAACAAATTATCTTTTATAGTTACTGGTCTTTAGCTATATCCTTATGTATTATTTGTTTACATAATACTTATATTATTATAAACTTTTAAGAGGAAACATATCTTGCCCTGGCCAGTGTGGCTCAGTGGATTGAGCACCAGCCTGCGAACCAAAGGGTTCCCAGTCAGGGCACATGCTGGGTTGTGGGTCAGGTCCCCAGTAAGGAGGCATATGGGAGGCAACCACACATTGATGTTTCTCTCCCTCTCTTTCTCCCTCCCTTTCTCTCTATCTAAAAATAAATAAATAAAATCTTTAAAAACAAAAGAGGAAACATATTTCAATCAAGTATTTTTATTTATAGGAAAAAATAATCATTAGGTAAACATATGACACTTTCTTATATTTCCCAATAACATCAGTCATGAAAAAATAATCAAGGTACCACCTCCATCGGAAGGAAGCTTATGGTAGTTCTGGAACACAGGGAGCAACAGGTTTTGGAATGAAATATCTAAAACCGAAGCCCAATGCACATGAAAAGCAGTCAATATTTTTTCAAACGCCATGTAAACAAGCTATGTTTTACTACAAAATTAAACAGAGCGCCTAAAATTAGAATTACTCAGCTAACTTTTGTTTTACAACAACATTTCCTGAAGAGGTGGTTTATAATAATTCCTCAAAAAAAAGAACAAAATGTGTTAGAGGAAGAGAGGACATAGTTCTTGGGTCAAAAGTATTTTTAAAAAAAGGACTGAACATAATTCTCTGGTCTTGGTACAAATGCAAATAAACATAAAATACATTTTGAGTAATTTTGCAGTAAGAAAATCTGCTCAACTTTATTTAACCCAATTTTGCAATCGCATTTCATCACAGACACCACTTTTCCATGCAGCTTATATTTGGGGTCAAGCAATGTGCTCTGGGAAACACTGCCATGGCAGGGTTTAATAAGAGTGGAATTTGGAAGAGAACATAGAAAATACAAACTGATGCGATAACTTACAGATAGGTTCACGGTTTGTATATAGTACGTAACCAAATTGCAAAGCACCAGCCATTAATAGCAGCCAACTTAGCGGGACTTCATGAAAAAAATACAAAGTCAAAAGTCTTACTTCTTTGCACACACAAAATGCTGCTCCCCAAAAATGGTGTGGCTAATGCCCTGTCTGTAAGAGAAGAACAGACAAGCTTTTCTCTCTCTCTCTCTCCCCCCCCCCACCCCTCCCTGGGGTGGAGTGCCAGAATATAACATCATTCTCCTTTTAGAACACAAAAAGGCGATAGTACGAAGCCATCCCCAACACCGGCCATATTTAAGTACCCATTAATACACCCAGATTCCTGCATTTGGCCCTCTCCACATGACTAGCCTTTTTTTTTATTGAATTGATTTAGAGTACTAACTAAATAGACTTTTATTTATTTAGTACTGCTGGAGACAGGAGAACAAAGGAAAAAACCACTCTCAGGCCAGGATCTAGGGAATGCTGACCTGTCCGAATGTCTCTTTTCTTGCTCTTGATCATCCATCTATATACTCCACAGGACTGAAAGTAACTGAATAAACATAATCTTGTCCTTGGCTTCACCAAGCAAAATTGTTTATATCTGAAGCTATTTCCCTTTAGAGTCTGAGATCATTATTTTAAAGTAAATTGTCAAACGCTGCACAGTGGTCTCTGCTCAGCTCTGCCATTTGCTGCTCTGTGAACCAAGTCCAGGGCATGACATTTTAAGCCTGTGACTACATAACATGAGAAAATGTTTGAAGACAGAATAAAACATAATGTACAGTTCCTGGCAGTGAATCTTAACAATTGACATCTCCCTGTCCAAGCAAATACTTCAAGATGCTGTTTCAGAAAAATGACAATCGTGCCCACCTCACATACAGGTGTTGAGAATGTAATGAGGTAATGGGTATAAAGAGTGCAGTGCTGTATCATGTACAGTAGATTTTCAATAAACATTATTTAAATCACAATTTTTAAAAAATGTACCATTATCCCTGATATAGGTTTTTAGGTAGTATCTATTTCAGGAGAAATTTTAGCCAGCTGCCTGATTCTCTATATCATGCATTGTTTGAGGTGCACCAAAGACGTTTTATCTTTCCCCATGTTTGCGCTCTATTCCACAACATGACTTCATCTTACACATGAGTAGGAGAGGAAGCTGCCTATATGATTTTGCCCGGGGTATACAAAAATTCTGTAATTCTGAAGCCTCTCCTTTGTATTGGGGATGCACACTTAAAATGTTGGTATCCACCTCTTAGGTTAAAGAATGTTATTATAACATATGAAGTATGTTCCATTTCTTATGTGATCTCTTCAACCACTGCTAGTCAGGTAGGTCAAGTTGTACTGTACCCATTGTTCAGATGAATGAAATGAGACTTGAGGTCAGGTTGCACCCACGCTGAACAGCTCCTTTCACTACCAAACCAACCTCCCAAATATCCTAATAGTAGGATGAAAAAGTTGGCCCAGCACAAAGTCTGCCTTCAGTCCTTGGTTCTGGACCATTCTCCCTGCCCGTTTCTCTCACATGATTCCACCTTATTTTCCACATTTTGATTGCCCATAAACTCCCCATTTCTTCATTTTTGTCTGCTTCAAAATTTCCATTTAATGGAGCAGCACTATTTCTGGATCCCCACTCAAATTATGTGGCTTTCTTTATGCTTCTTGTTTCCTCTAGGGCTCAGAATGCTCTGCACTTGACCTACTGCCCCCCAACATCCTCTTCCTCCAAAGACAGAGCTTCTGCTAGGCCTTTCAGACGTTGAAGAGGACACAGTGTGTGGCATATTGAGTATCTTGCCCAAAGTTACATGTCTTATTTGTAACAAAGTTGGGATTGAGAATTGAAACCAACGTAGTTTTCTGTGCTAACCAGTTCTGAGACAATGCATACTTTCCTGTCCCTGTGTAAAATAGTTCATGTACCAAACATTTTTTCCTTTTCAAAAATGTCTTAATCTCTTAATTTCCACATCCAATTTTCTAAACAATAACTGGGCATAGGCAAAAATAATAACTATTTGTTCTAGAAAATACGTATTCCTGGATGGTAAGGCTATAAGCCAACTAAAATACTTATTTACAATAGCTGAGATTTGGAAACAGCCTAAGGGCCCATCAGTAGATGAGTGGGTTTAAAAAGCTGTGATACATTTACACAATGAAATACTACATAGCACAAAAAAGAAATAATTCTTGCCTTTTGTGACACCAGGAATGGAACTGGAGACTATTATGTTAAGTGAAATAAGCCAGTCAGTGAAAGACAAATAACATATGATCTCACTTATAAGTGGAATTTAATGAACAAAATAAACTAATGAGCAAAACAGAATCAGAAGCACAGAAACCTAGAACAGACTGAAGCTGTAAGAGGGGAAGAGGAGGGTGGAGACTGGTCGAAAGAAGGTGAAGGGATTAGTCAAAGAACCTGTATGCATGACCCATGGATGTGGAAAATGGTGTGGCGGCTGACTCTGGGAATAGGGGGGTGGTATGGGTGGAAAGGTGCAAAAGGGGAAAAATTAGGAGAACTGTAATAGAATAAACAACAAAATATTTAAAAGAAACAATAAAAATTGATGAAATAGTTAACTTACCAAAACTAGCAGCCCATACATTATAATGTTTACTTCAAGATCCTTACCTCACTATGCTCACAAATCCAAAGTCTATGTCATAAATTCTGTCCAGTCCCAATGGGTAAAAGTCCCCAGCCAGGCTTCCAAATCTCTATAAATATCCTTCCCTAACTTGAGAGCTACTGAGACATTCCCAATAAAGTCTTACATAGCACTCCCCCTTTATTGAAGTAAATCTAATAAATTTAGTTTTGCTTCATCAACAGGTTTTTTTGGTGGCTTTTCCATAGTCAACAAACACAGAGTGACCCCAAAGTCAGTGTTTGTTTGTTTTCTCTACCACCTTGATTCTTCATCACATGGTCTTTGTATTCAAAGACAAAAGTTTCTCTTGAAAATGTAAGCCTCATTTGTTACCATTAACATTTAACTTAAGTCTATGTATACACAGAATATACTCTATTGAATGATGCATGGTGCAGATTTTACTAATAATAGCTCTTACAACACCAACTATCTTCCATGCATCTTCCAAGTTCCAGACACTTTATATACATTATCTCATTTATTCCTAACACATGTCAGCAAAGCAAGTTGTTTGCCCCATTTTATGTGAGGGACTGAGGTTCAAAGAGCTGAAATAACTATTCTAAGCCTGCACAGCTAGTACGTACTGGCGCATGGATTCAAATCCATGCAACCTGCCTTCAGAGCCCAGGCTCTTAAATGTGCTGTACTGTTTCAAATATTTAAATACCTCTGATTTCAAAAACCACTCCTTTTCTATTACGCAAAAATATCCTCAAGGGATTAAAATATCAGGAAAGACAGGACTTCCAGAGGGAAGACCACAGTAAACTTTGTGGGGTTAAGTGCACCTAGTAGTAGGAATGACAAAGGCAGAATTCTATGCTGGCCCGCTGAGGAGTCGTATAAATTTTGCAAGGATGTAGAGAAATAGAACTTTCATGCTGGTGGTGTTATAAATTGGTGCAGTCTCTATGGAGAGTGCTTTGGCACTGTCTAACAATTTTATGCACACAAGCATCCACATTTCCTTATATACGTGTACACATAAAACATAGCTGAAAAATACACAAGAAAAGAAACATTGGAAGCTGAAAAAGGGGGTTGTAAAATTTTTCCACTGTAAAGCTCTTATAAGTTTTGAATATTAAACTGTATGAATGTTTTCCTTATTCAAAATATAAATGTAATTAGAAAAATGAGTAGACAAAAGGGATACTGACTATCTAAAAAGACTCTGGCCCATTGAGATTCCAAAGTAGCTGGTAGTGCCATACCCATGCTTCCCAGCTGCTTGGTCCTCTTCCCGAGCATTGCCTGGTATGTAATTTATAGCTTAATTTTCACAAATACACAAAGAATATAATTTCATTAGTCCACAAATGTCAGCAAGTTTCACTGAACCTTTGATCTATATGTGTTATACCTACACAGCCTGCTCGATTTTTATTTTGGTTTCAGTATTTTTTAACCAGTATTTTAACCCATTGCCTTCCCAGATGCCTTCAACGTTTGCAAAGAGCATGAACTGGTGAAGGAATGAGTTCTTCTGTCAACAGTAAAGTATCATCTTACTTAAGAGGTGAATTTTTAATATATCTGAAATTCAAATTGATTTTGAAGGGAAGGGAAATGACTGGCAAAGCCTGAAGAAGCTCTGAATTTGCATGTGCAAATAAATGTAAGAAAGTGACTCCACTTTAGTGAAAGGTGGGGCAGAACCTCCATCTTCAGCCCTGAACTCTGTCTGTGGGAGGCAGTCACCTGCAGAGCAGCCAAGGATGACTCCTTGATTTCTTCCTTCATGCGGGAAATGACTCGCAGAAGTTAGACCAGTGAGAGGACATTCTTATGCTTCCTCCAAACACAGGCAGATGCCCTCTAAATGGCCGAACCAGAGCCAAAGTGCGGAAAGCGGCAGGGGAGTACCACCGGGCAACCCCTGAATGCCCACCAGAGTCCTCGGTGCAGACGCCACGTGGCCCAGAAGGAAAAGGGCATGGCAGGACTCTGACGCTGACTCACAGCACCCCCCACCCCGTGCCTTGTGGGAGAGCACATTTCACTCACTCGAAGTCCACAGCCCTAGAAAAATGGACCAACAGGGACAGCCTGGAATTACTTGATAGCATTATTATTATTGTCATCTTCACTGTCATTTGCTCTACCATGTATTGTGTTCCTTTAAGGGCCAACAATCACAGTAGGCATTTTGTATACATTTTCTCTAACCATCACAACAACCCTAAGAGGTAAATGTAATCTCTACTGTTTACATGAGGAAAAACTGAGGCTCAGAAAGATTAAGTGACCTGCCATCATTACCTGGTATAGCCAGACAGGAATGCAGGTCATTTTGACTCCCTATACTATAAAATCTTCTTGTAAATAATTAGAATTGAATTATTTACAAAACCACTAACACATCAAGGTAGCATCAAACATACCTGAGATCTACAAATGGCATCAGCGGGTCACACAATTGCTCAGCTTTCCACGATCAGTATCATCCAGCTCACTCAGAGTCATCCTGCAAAGAGCGAGTGTTGTCTGCGTCTCCTCCATCACCCTCCATCTGTGTCTTAAAACATTCACACTGCCCATTTTAAAGGCAGAATAAAGAGCTGTCTTCCACTAGTTGCCTTTCTTTGTCATCCACACTCCCTTAGCTCCTCTGAAGCCCAACCTCCTTTGAAGTAGCTATGTCTTCAGAGCACAGAATCTTTTTGAGGATCACTATTCTGAGGAGGGGAGGAGGGCATGTACTACCCAGAGCATTTTTTTCTCCTGACATGGCCTTGTTCTTCATCACAAGTCTATCTCAAGTAGAACTGCTCTGCACAGCATTTCAAGTGTGTACGTCTTCTGTTTCTGCCTTTCTTTGCACAATGCACCTTCAGAAAATGAGGCTTTCACTAAGATGGTAAATCCATTTCTCTCATAACTTACTAGGAACTCCCCTTTTCACGATTATGGCTTATAATGCTTTAGCCAGAACTAATAGAAAGAACACGTATGTGTCAGCAAAGGCCCTAACTTCCTTCCTCCTACTGAGGCATGCATGACAACAGGACAGCCACCAGAACTGTGGCCTGGACAAATGCCTCGTCCTCTCTATGCCTAAAAGAAAGACTCGTCCTCTTACATACATGCAAACACACCCCATATCTTACCCGTTCTTTTAAGCTTTAGGAATCAAATTGTGCCTCTGTTTGGAGAACCTTTCTCTGACTTGCCTATCCCTAAGAAGGACTTTCTATTCTCTAAACAAATTACAGCATTTATTATCTATGCTCATGGATACTTAACATATACAATATTATTTTCATGTGAATAATTATTAACTTCTTAAACTATATTTGGGAATAGAAACTAAATTTTGTTCCATGGTATCCAGGATAGTGATTTGCCCAGAGCAGGCATTCATGAAATGTAAACAAAAAACCATATTTTTTAACTAACATTTTAAAATGTAAACACTCATGAATATTATATCCCTTCAAGTTGGTAAACTTGAATGTTACATACTTATTCAAAAATATCTCTGTTATGCAGAGATATTTACATGCATAATAACCCTCTGTTTCACTAATCTCATATTATTTTAATTTACTCAAAAAATAATTGTTGTAAGTTACCATGAACAAAAAGTTTTGGTAGACACTGAAGACTCAAAGTAGAATAAATCACCAAACATCAGAAAACCTATAAACTATATGAAGAATGAAACTGTGCATGAATAAGTACGACAACGAGATACGTGGTAAAATCTCTTGCTGTTGTAGCACAGAGAAGATCACAGTCTGTTTTCAACAGGAGGTTCCAGGCCTCCAAGGACGAAGAAGACTTTACAGAGAGAGAATGCAAGAGGCCTTTCCGACAAGACAACAGCCCGCCCAGAGGCACAGATCTGGGAAGGAGGAAATACCCGTGGTGTACTTGAGAAGAAGCAAGTGGCTGAAGCTAATTTTCATCCTTTGAGGACCCATGTGATTTTACTTGTTTTAGAACTTGTCAAAGATCTTTCAAAGCTAAGTCTGATAGATAATATCACAGATAAAATCTTAGTTAAGATATCTGAGCTTAAGTATCGGTCATAAACTTGCTCTCAGGGAGCATGTAAGAAGTTACAGGTCTGAACAGCAGCAGTACAAAAAATTACTTAGAGTATAAAACTCTCTTCGATGCATGTATTTTGGTATGTTTAAAATTTAATCAAACTTCTTTCAATCCAAACTTCGTATTTCTTGTTCAACTAAAGAATTTGTGATTTGGAAAAAGTAGAAGTTAATAAAATCTTGACTTTATGTTTAACAGTCTTGGCCCAATTACTATGAAAAGATAAATTTATGGCATTAGTTTACACAGTTGGAAACTATTAGATATAAGTGCACATCTTTGGTCTCAAAGTATTTTATTAAATCCAGCTCACAGGTAAAGAAATAAAATGTTTTTAAACTTTTCTAGAATCATTTATAAGGTTTTTATCTCATGTTATATTTTATAGTGATTTTATTAACCTCAGCAAGAGGACAAATTCCTCTTAGTCTTTCGATTACCAAATAACTAAATTTTATGGTAGAAGGCATGGAAAATACTGAAAAGCCCAAAAGAAAAAGGATAAGAATTACCCATAACTCTTATGCAGTCATTATTTTGGTAAGTGGCCTCCTGGACACTTTTCTATTATAAGTTTTTTTTTTTCAAAATTGCAATTATCTCATAGATCTTTTGTGTCATAATTATCTTGCTTAAAAAGATATTATGATTATTGTGCACTAGAAATTTAAATATAGTGTTTCCAAAATGACAAAGCAAAAGGGAAAAAGTGATCAGCTTGACATGGAGCATCTCTTTTTTTCAATGTTGAGGACTAGCACACACGCTTCATTAATCATGATGTCCCACTGAGCAAGCACTCTCGGTGAGGACAGCTTACTTGGCACGATTCTTGGCAGACTTACGATAACTGTCTCCAAATGGATCCTTTGTTTTTGTCCATAAAAGTAAAAGTTTTCTACTTTTAACGGAGTGTAGATTTCATTTCTTCCACTCTGCCTTTCACTGGAATATCCTCCAGTAGAATGAATGGGTTTAGTGACCGCCAGCTCACATTGACCTCTGTTCGGGTAAGTCTGATTTTGTTGCTGAAAGGTAATTTCCTCTGTAAATTATGTTTTGATATTGGAATGAAAAAAATAGCCAATGGATATTCAAATATTTAATGAGGAAAAACTACTTTTCCAAGAATGAGCCAACATTTGACAAATTTTCAAGAAAAAAAATCAGGAATAAAATTTAAACTCACTGAGATGACATAACATTTGTTAGAAGGTGTAGAAAATACTGGAAGGCAAAAAGAATAAAAATTAACCATAATAACTTTTGCAACCATTACTTTGGTAAATGTCCCTTCTGGTTTGAGATCCCTGCAGTTCATCCAAGCTATCAGTGCAAAGTAGAATCTGTCTCACTGATGGCTAAGTGCAGTATTTTTCATACTGCAGATCACAACTTTTCAGTAGATGGTAAAATCAGCCCAGTGTATCACAACTAGCATTTTAAAATTTGAAAAGAGTAAAATTAAAAATATTTGAGTGGATTATATAATGTAAGAGTCCACATAACTTCTAAGACATTTGTGTCAGTTGTGTGTGCCAGTAGGGAGGCCGGTCCTGAGTAGATCTGTGGCTCATTTGGGTCCCCTGCCCTCGGACATGAGGGTCCTGATTCTTGGGCCTTCTAACTGAGACTGGGACTTACACCATTACTTCCCCTGGGTCTCACTCTGCCAGGTTTGGACTAGAACTATGCCACTGGCTTTCCCAAGCCTCCAGTTTACAGATGGCAGATCGTAGGACTCCTCAGTCTCTGTAATTAATGAGCCAATTCCTCATAATAAATATCTATTCTATTCTATTCTATTCTATTCTATTCTATTCTATTCTATTCTATTCTATTTGTTCTATTTCTCTGGAGAACCTTAACTAATACAGTTCCATAACTAATGTGGTTCACCTGGTACCCACTATGGTACCAGATTAGATAAACTGACTGTAATTCAGAGTGTCTACAATACGTGGGCACATCGTTCACTAGAGATTTCATGAATAAGACAAAAAGTGTGCATTAAGAAAAACAGAATCTTTTATATATATTTTACTATAGAAATGCCTCAAGCAGGAGTATAGACTTCCACATTATGGTTGAATTCAGTGGATGTCCACAACCCATTTCCTTAAAGGAATGGCCTCTGATCTGGCCCATTTTTTTCATTCTCTTTCTTCCAGGACCTTATCATCCTCTTCAATATCCTACATCAGGCTTACCTCATGTTTCTGTCGCTGTATCTGGGCTCTCCTTGGCTGACAACTTGTCCTATTTTTTAGTGCAATAGCTTAGAGCTCACTTTGGGAAAACATAGACTCACCACAGACTTAGGATTTTAAAATAAGGCTTTTCCATGTATAACAACTGTATCGTGGATAGGAAGGAGCAAAGGGCTTACTAGCCAGAGGCTGGAGGCCACTGTATCCTGGTCCCTTGACAAGAGCAAAATTGCAAACTTTCCCATATATAAGTATAACCCAGGCCCCTCTAAGAATTGCTTTGAGGTCAGCCTGAGTACTGAGATTGTGTGGTCATGAGAACAATCCATAAAGTCTATTTGAAAGAACTACTGATAACACACATCTGAAAGTGGCTATATTGTATATCTAATGAGTGGTATGGATCTACAAAGATGCCATAGTGTTATCTCAAGGAGTAAACAATTGGAGGAGTAAACCATATGTAAAGAAATGCCCACCAGAGGACCACATTGAAGATCTCTTTGTTGGTTGAGATTTTAACTTTTCATAATGTGAGACATGAATTTTTGATCAGATAGCTTAGCTTTCCTCTTATGTACAAAATGCATTCATTCATGTGTATAGAGATGATCCCTTCCCACGTGCTCTGCGAAGTAGCCTACCTGCCATTGTATTTTCAGCTAGAAGTTGTTTCCCTCTAATTTTATATCCTTGTTCTTTGTCATCAATTGCATTCTCATTTGTAGACCACAAGCTCCAAGATAGGGGACTATTTCATCATTCTTTTTCATCAGGCAACCCAACAGCTAATAGCTGCACAATAAACATGCATGAATAAACAAACTGAAGGGAAGGTATATTTCATCAATTTTAGTAAAACGATCAAATCTCTAACTGGCATCCAAACTACACTTTATGCTCCCCTCACCACCAAATATTTGGTAGAAACCTTGAAAACTTAGACAATTCTTGTGTACACCAAAAAGGAAGTCAATCTTCACAGCTTTAGAGGTGTGTCTGATTAATTGGTTCACACATTACTTTGTAGACACTATGACAATAATCGTTATTTTCACAGAACAAACCAGAACTTATAATAGCAGGCAATATAAAGTGAGGAGACAGGTTCTGCCCTTTATCCCACCTTGATTGCAAATGCTGCACTCCCCATGTGCCTTCTCTCTTCCACACACTGTAGTTCTGAGTAAACAACTGTAGACCAAGTGAGAAAATATCTGGTATAGTTTAGAGATGCTGGACCTCAGTGTTTTTTGACCAAGAGAACTGCCTCATAAGCTTGCATGCTTATGGAGGAAGACAGTGGCCATGGCTTTCATTTTTTTTAAATTCCTCTCCCCATTCAATGAGCACATAATACAATAGAGGTAAAGAAAGAACACTCAAAAATACACGGGGAGTCAGACTTATAAGTCTTTTTTAAAAGAACAGAAACCAAATACGGGTTCAGTCACCAGTGAATTCCAGAAGGCTGTACTTGCAGGTTTGATGAGAGGAGAAAGGTAGCCCCTTTCCTCTCAGGAGGCCTCAGACTGGAGATACTTCAAAGCAAACTCTCAAAACTCTGTCTCACATGGTAATACCTTTTGAAAGAGATAAAAGTCGCCCACTCTTCATGCTCTTTCCACCTTTTCACAGTATTTTGGAAACAGCACAGGAAGTGACTCCCAGTGAAAAGCCATTTGTAGCTTCACTGAGCCATGAATGGCAGCCCACTCCCAGCAGGCTTATTTGTAAAAATATGACTTTAAGTTTAACCTAGTGAGCCACATGCTTCTAATAGCATCCGGCAGTCCATAGCTGATTTTGAATATACCCCAGGTTCCAAGTGGATCATGGAGCTAAATCATCTCTTATTCCAGCCTGCTCATTTTGAACCAACTCATTTTACAGTGTGGTTAGCATAGCCTTTGCAGTTAAGGATGAGTGCTCAAAGCACTTAGAGCAATGTTGTCTTAGCACAGCATCTAGGTGAGGCAGCTGACACAAATTGCATCGTGTGCTGCTTGAGATTTAATGTTGTTACTGACAGGAGGATTTTTTGCAAAGGTTACTGATGTATCACAAAATAAAGCATGCACTAAAACCAAACCCTCAATCAGCATTCCTTTTCAGTTCAAGATTTCAATTATGTCACTTTTCTTGAATGTAGTCTATTAACCAGAAGACAATAAACAAAATCTGCATATCTTAATTAATATCAAAAGTCTTTGGTGTAATAACATTAGGAAAAAACACCATTCATTGTATAAGTCCTTTCATTCCAAGATAAATACAATGGACACTTTTGATATTTCATACCAAAAATGTGACTTGTTCATTTTATACTTCTTACTTTATACCAAACCTGTTTATTGTAGAGCTCAAAAATCCATTTATTCTCTCTGTATTCTGTATTGAAGGAAAAGAAGGATAACATAGGGAAAAAAGTCACTGTTAATATATGAAGGATATACTGGGTATCCTATAAAAAAGATCTCTGAGTAACAGAACACTCCATTTTCATTTCCTAGAAGTATATCGTGCCAGGGGTCGTAAAACTTAAAACTGCCCAATTAGATTTTATACTAAGCAATACAATTTAGCCTTCTCTGGTTCCATGAACTCTGGCTCACCATGAATTAAATGGTCCTGCAAATCACTACATACAAGATAACTTGCACAGTGTGCATATATTCCTATCAATTACTTCTCCAATGCTAATGTAAGAAGGGGAAGGGTCAAGTCAAGGAACATATATAAAGAACCCATGGACAAGGACGGTGGGGGCTGGGGGGGAGGATTGAATGTGGGAGGTGGAGGTGGGCAGGGCAGGGAAGAGCAATGGGGGGAAATGGGGATAACTGTACTTGAACAACAATAATTTTTTTAAATAAAGAACTGGGCCTAATATGTTGGGCTCTTATTTAAATTACAATTCTACATCTGTAATAATCTCAAAGAAAGCCCCTCTTGTGCTCACCTGGCTTTACAATCAGAATTTATTTCTATGATTTGCCCTGTAATTGGCTTGTCACCACAGATCTAATTTTAGATTTAGCTGTGGTTAGGTATGGCTCTGGTTAGAGAGCCTTTATTCCCCTCTAGAAAGTTCTACCTATTCATTGTGTCAGCAGGTTCTTGGAAGGACAGGGTTAAAAATGAATGTGGCTAAGAATAAATAGATTGCATTTGTTCTCATAAACTATCAGCATTGGTATGTTGGTTATTTATTATCTATAGTCATTTGATTGCACTGTTGAACATGACATCATGCTTTTCCAAAATTGTCAGGTGGACCAGGAAGGCAGTATACCCAAACAGCTTAGGTCTTTATTCAAAATCTGAGGTCATCAAGATTAGTCACAGAAATTATAATTACTAACATTTAAAATTTATCTTTTAAAGAGGAGGTGAATATCTTATGCACTGTCCCAAGAAAGGTGAACAGGGGAAATAATTATCTAAATCATCAGGGAAAACACCTCCTTTACTTCACTGAAAAGAGCTACGGATCTGCTGCTACTGGTAGAAGAGCTACTTGGTGTCTGCTTTGAGCAGATTATCCACTTGATTAGATTGTCCATTTCAGATTGATCAGAACTGCTGAGTGGCTGTTCCTGTCTCTCTAGCTTTCTGTGATCTTAAATATCAATTTGTCTACAGACACTTGGCAATATATTGACCACACATCCCACCATGTGTTGTATGGATGCTCCTCTGGCCATCTCATTGTATTTATAAAAACAGATATTTACAAGTCAACACACAACTGAAATAAACCTAAGGGACTCAAAATGACTGATCCTTCACTTATAACCAAAAATTGTGTCAGAAAATATAAAATAAAATTAAATAAAGAACTATGAACAGAGCTGGTCTACAATCCAATCTAAGCTACAGGTAATGGTGAATAACTCACAGGAGTCCATTTCATTCCTCTTGACAAATTCTGCAGGCATCATCGGTTTTATACTTTAATTTTTTGACTGAATTTATATAAATCCAGTAGTAAATTTAAAAATAGATAAGATAGATGGCACATATAAATAGCTAGGAAGAGAGATGATGATGATGAAGATAGATGATAGATAGATATATAGATAGATTCTTGAAAAAAAGCATATTAAGGGTAAAGTGCAAGAGCAGTTGAAAGTCAGCCTCCAAAGCCAAGCTGCTCATGTCACTGACTCCTATGAAGAGATATATGTCAAAGACAGTACATGTCAAATAAACTGGGACCCATCAATCTTTTCTTAGCAGTAAGGAAATATTCACTGTTGACTTAAGACTAAGTCAATTGGCTGGTGATCCTAGCAGCAAATGTCAGAAGATGATGCCCTTTACTTTATCTGTCACTGACACTTGACCAGAATGTTTTTCTTTCTTCACCAGAGGAAAGAGAAAGTCAGCTTAGTCTAGGAGGTGGGGCTGTCAGGGGAATGATGGGAAAAGAGACACATTTTGAGAATGATGGATTGCCCCCACTGAGTCCATATATTCCCTACTCAGAACACTTAGGACAGATTTTATTATCCTAGCAAGAGTTAGAGAGGACTCATTCTTTCCACTAACTTGGAAACAAGTTGAAAGTCTATAACATCCCATCCATGCTATGCCCACCCAAGGGGTCTCACTGATATCTGGAAGAGCATCCCTTCATTTGGCCAGAGATGCAACTACAAAACCATTTGTAGAAGAAGGAGAATGGAAGTTTTGATTGTCATAGCGTTGGGTTAAATTTTGCAGCATCCCTGTGGCATTAAGTAGGGAGAGAATAAAGTACAATTTCTTCTCCACTGCAGTGCGGTCTTTGGGAATTGAAGAAAGTGGGGGAATATGTATAGGATCTATGATTTTCTATGGAGAAGGGACAGGTAATGCCCACATGTGTCCTAAACTTTATTTTCCACAGTAAAAATCAGTGCCAAAGAAGTAATAGATATAGAATTTTCCCTGAAAATCAGAGAGTTGCTCTGTTAAGTGCATAAGCAGGAAATGTCTCACATTGTCTTCAATGTTGATAAAATCCCATTAGATAAATAAGTGCACCCCAGAATGAGAGCACAAGCTGAGCAAGAGATACATTTAGAAAAGAGTCTGGCCCCATTAAGAGGCACTGTTTGAATGTACTTTGCCCCTTAGCAGGAAGAAAGAGAGATGTGCAGAGGAGAAGTGAGGGGACACAAGGCATCGGTGTTCTGAGATTAACAAGAGAGTGTGCTCACTCAGAGACAGCTAGCATCATGGGCTGGAGGCTGTAGAGTGCACTCAAGCTCTGAGCATCACTTCTGTAAGGGATTCCTTCATGTTGTACATTATAGAGAGTCTCTCCTGTAACCACAGACTCTGCTGCCCCCATCTCTAAGCATTCTGAAAAGGAAAACAAAAAAACTTCGCTGAAAGAAGCTACAATTATTCTTGACATTTTATAATGCACCTGTGCTGTGTTCAAAATGTTGCATCATAGGCTTTAAAATGTGAACCAGTATAAAATCTAGATTGAATTCTTCTTTTGAAATAAGAGCTCACCTATATTCAACTTTGCCACACACTGAAACAAATTTTATCAACGAATTGAAAGGTCTTCATCTTAATGAAGTCAAAAAAATCAGTAAGTGTGTTTAGCTTTATACTGGTTAATTTATGCTTAAGAACCGAAATCGGGAAATAGGGATCTTTTTTGTCAAGAGGCTAGAAAGAAACATGTCACTCAGGCTAGCTCTAGGTATAAAGCTTATTAACGATGTATTTTCTTCTTTATGCTTATCTGCATTGTCCAATTTTTGTTTAATAGGCATGTATTACTTTTATACCCAAGAAAAAGTCAAAAAAAGAAAAGAAAGAGAAATATATTGCTACTAGTTTTTAACTTGAAAAGAAACAGAAAGGAAAAACACCAAAGTGTTAGCAGTGATTGGCTTCAACAGGAAAGTGAGCGATGCCTTTTATTTTTTCAATTCTTCTGTATTTTCTACAAAGAACGGTGTTTTTAATTAATAAATACTTTGAGGAGCAAAGGAAATTTAGGGAAAAGTGTTGCCTTATTCCATTTTGATTACCTGGAAATTAAGGTAAAAGATAGTAATGATTTAATGATTTAATCTAAGTGGACAGTTTCCACAAAGCTTACTACAGAAACATAGCGAGGACCAAGATCTCTCATCCCAGCCTTGGTGGCAGGCAGATCTTACAGTCACCACGCAGTGTGGATGTGAAGGCCTCCAAAATCCTGTTCTCCAAATATCTGGTTTTTTGCTGACAGATATTTTGGAGAACACCCAAATCAGCCTGGCACTATCTCTCAGGTTCTTGCCATTGGAGTCATTTCTTCACCTTCTAGGAATGGTGTGTGTGTCTTCTGGAATTTACCCTTATGAGACATAAATGTCTTTGGGGAAAAGGCCACAGGCACATGCAGAAAGGCTAAAGTGGCCACGAAGAGTGACAGACCTGGAGCCAGGCTCCAGTGTCAAGATTTTCTCTAAGAGTCATGAAGTCCTGTTCACAGTCTTTAACTTCTTTTGCAGTTGATTCTCTCTTTCATAAAATAGAGGGGTGGACGCAGAATTCCTCATCAGTCTTCCCAGATCTAAATTCTGTCAGCATAGTGTGTTTCTCAGTTTAGGTGGAGGGCACTTTGTAAAGCAAAGATCAGTGTTGAGGGAACAGATAAAAAGGTAGATGCGTGCTCAAGTGGGGCATGGAGGAAAAAGGGAAAATCCAGGGGCCTGGCATATTTCTAAGGATCATGGTGAGCACAAGAGAAGGAGACACTACCACATGCCACACAAGGAAAGCATCACCCCAAAGAAAAACTCTTTTCACTTCACAATTTTTTTTCTGAGTCAAGAGTGTCAATTCAAATTCTAATCTCAAGAGACCACTCTGTTATATGAGGTTTTTAAAAGTAATTATTTTCCAGAGGAACAACTGTGAGTGATTATTTTATCAATATTCCTATAAAATGGAGATATTAAAATATGCGACTATGTTTTCCCATGCTTGCATGAGTGAACACCTAGCTTCCCATCAGCTGATTGACTGAACAGGGCAGTAGGGGGTTCTTTGTAATCACAAATTCATCACAAGTAAGAGTGGAAAACATACACATAAATAGTAGACTTCCATGAGCAGAAAGGAAGGGTTTATTTATTCTCCTCCATAGGAAACAAAGAGATTTATTAATGAGGAGGGAGAAAAGCAGTACCGGTTTAAAGAAGAATGAATCAAGGACAGGGGAAAAAACAAAACAAAACAAAACAAAACAAAAAAACCACAAGCGTTTCCTTACCAAATGACCTTCTTATTTTAAAGAAAAATACGTCCATGTTTTGAATGCATTTTATGCTGCTCCACAAGTACCTTTCTAGAGAACTAATTCTGATAACATTAAATGGATCAACACCGTATAAAATAAATCCAGCAGCTTTGGACTATGGATCACTCGCTCTTGGACAAGCATTCAGCCTCTCACTGCATGAATGGCAACAAGTTTGGCCGAACAATGAAAGCCGACCTTGTTTCTAAAATTAAAAAGTTTGCTTTCACCAAGTCCGTCTTTTCATTATCAAGTTTCTGACCCTGATTTGTCACAGCCACACTGGCTAAATTTCTCCTCCGCTAGATGAACTGAATCATAAAAATTACTCAGTGGAAACCAAAAGCCTAAAATAAATGGAGATGATTCATCCTGGAACCCCTTGTTATTTTAGGACATTTGGACAGCACTGCTGGCATTCGAAAGCAATAAAGGAGCCTGACTTGACACCTTGATTTGTTAACACAGAGAGATTCACAGTCAGTCCCACACTGGATGCATATGGAGTTTAATGATGCGACGGTGATTAAGAGAGAAAATGTTGTCACAACACTTTTAAATTTGGAAGCCAATTTATCATCTGCTTTTTGACATAGCCAAGCAATACTCTTAAAAGATCCCCAAAGCATATTACTAAGAATAACAGAATCAGTAACTCACATGGGCAGAAAAATTTTTATTTTTAAAACATTTAAAAAAGTAATAATAACCAGCCCTGGCCAGGTGGCAGAGTTGATTGGAGTGTCATCCATCCTACAGGATTGTGGGTTCAATTCCTGGTCAGAACAATACCTAGGTCACAGGTTGGATCCCTGGTCCGATCCCATATGGGAGGCAACTGATGGATGTTTCTCTCTCACATAGATATTTCTCTCTCTCTCTTTCTTTCTCCATTCCTCTCTCTGTAAAATTAATAAACATACCCTTGGGTGAAGATAAAAATTATAATCATCATCATCCTCATTACCAAGCAAGCGAACACCTCCTTTGGAAGTAAAGTGTGAATAACAAAAAACACCTGACCAAACAACTGGGTGATAAGATCAAAGTCATAGATAATCTTTAATAGGTAAACAACTGAGCAACCACTTAAAACATATACTTTGAGTAGCCTTTCCAGTGGTTGGATATAGACTCTTTTGTCCACACAGTCAACAGTGTTTTCATCTGACCCAGCTGTGTATTTCAAAGATGGTATAACCACGCCCATTGTCAGGTGTTGGTCATCATGGACCGAGTGAAATAAGCACAGATTCAGGACTGTGGTATGACAGACCGAATGGGGTGAGTGTCAGCCTCAGGGGTTGTATGCATGCATGCCATCAAAGCTGTAAGCCCAAACCTCAAAGTTCACAGAACTATTTAAATGCTATATTTTGACAATGGAACACCATCTGAAGATAACAGTGCTGAAAAATTTTTTTAAAGAAAACTTTATTTTTCAAGCAATCTCTGCTTTGTTTTGTTTTGTTTCTGGGCTGGGTTTTTTTGTGGGTTTTCTTTTTTCTTTTCTTTTCTTTTTTTTTTTTTTTTTTTTTGAAGTGTTTCCAAAATATACCGCGAGCCAAAACCTGGGTTGATTTTCTCAACACTTGTAATAGTAGATAATTAATACCTACAAATGCCTACTTGTGCTAGGTACTCTTGTTCATCATTAGTGTATAGTAAGTAACTCATTTAACTCAACTCAACTACATCAGGTCCTCAAATAAAGTTGTTTGTTTCATTCAATGTCATTTCACATAGATGAGATGCCATAGAGACTTAACTTGTTTATATCAACTGGCTTATGGTAAAATTGGTTTCATTATATGTCATTTTCCTTAAAGCTGCAGAATCTATCAAAGACATTAAGTGAAGATTTACTGTACATCTGCTTTATTTCAATCACATTCAGGGGATGGGTTGATTGTCAACAAAAGTAGGTAAAAGGGTCCTTTTTCTGGGCTCTGGCCTTTAAAAGTCTTTAGTTTGTTCTTCTTCCAGCTACGTTTCTCCCAGTGGGCAACAGAGTCCAACGGGTCAAGAGAACATGCCCAGCTGGAGCCCACACCCGCCCTCAGATCCTGCTCCCAGAGCTGAGACTGCAGAGTCCGCCTAGACAGCATGGCGCCTGCTTCCTAGACCTGTATCTCCTCCTCCCTGGGAGCTGATAGTCGTCAAACGGAGGTGTTGAAATTAAATATGTAATTGTTTGATTAGCACACAAACCTTAGTGCATAGGTTTTTTGGAATCTCTTCTGATTGTCAAGGGAATTTTTTTTAACTTCTGATGTAACATCTTTCCTGGAACGGTGAAGCTGTCAGTTAAAATCTAGTTAGGTAAGGTGTCTGGTAAGTTACATTACAGAAAATAACTTTCCATGAATATGGATTTGTTACAGTGGCACTTTCTTTGGGGAAAAAAAAAAGGATGTTAAATTCTTAAACATTTGGCTCTTTTCATAAAAGGGATCCTCTTCCAATAATATTTAATTTTGCTTTTCAAAAACTATGCCCAGCATTTTCAATTAGTCAACAGAATCATTAACCAAATCTTCAAATACCTTTCTGTTCTTTGGCCTCCTGTGGTAAATGCAGTATTTCATCTCTTACTTATTTCACCAGGGTCTTTCATGATTGTTTTATGACTTAATTACTGTGATCACATCATATTTATAGACTATGCAGGCCCAGCACAGTGCAAGCTTTTCTATCACACCCTGAATATGAGAAGAATCAATGGGTACGCTTGTTGGATACAAAGCCAGATAATGGGCTGCAACTGTGAAGCCAAAAGCTTTTCAAAAAAAATGTATATCAGCATTAGTGGAGGAGACTGATTTCATGCAGCTAGACTGATGTCTGCTTTTCAATCTATAGATTTCAAATAGACCTAATAGTTCCTTTAGTCTCTTCTAAGAAAAGCTCAGGGTGCAAAGGACAGCAACCCTTGTTTGTCCTTATCATTATGAAAGAAAGCAGCAATCTGATGGGGGGGGGGGGGGAAATGCCAGGATACGATCTTATAACTAGCTGTACTGAAATATAGAAATGAGTTTTTGTTTGTTTGTTTTGCTTTCGTGGGTTTGTTTCAAACCTTGGAGACTACCAGCTAGGGTGCTGTTGTTGTTGCTGTTGTTTTTGTTGGTGGTGTTTTTACCAGCTAGTTTATACAAGCACCAACCTAGGTCAGATTCAAGCACAAATCCTATCCCAAGTTGCTGGGATGGCTATCCAAGCGCATTTTGAAGCAGTTCCTCAACTGGGAGAATTTTGCCCCCCAGAGGACATGTGGCGATGTTTGGAGACATTTGTGCTTGTCACAAATTGGGAAAGAAGGGAAGGGTAATGCACAGGACAGCTCCTCAAAACAAAGAACTATCCATCCCCAAATGTCAACAATGCCAAAGCTGAGAAACCCTATTTTAGAGGGACTAGAGCATGAAAAAAAGGGCACTGAATGCTCCTAACTTTGAAATTTAAAGTTTTCTCTTTCAGGTGTTAATGCTTACATACACTGAGAAACACCTGGATTGTTTCCGGGGGAAGGCTGGGACCAACAAATTAAACTTGTATGTGGCACAGAATCAAATATAATTCTGTGTTGCTATATATCACCTTTCCCTATGGAGATGAAAATGCTTTTCAGAAAGAGTTATTCCACTGGGAGAGGGAACTGGGAATTGGAGGGATCCTCATTTCACAGATGAGAAAACAGGAGGCTAGGAAGGTCGTCATTTGCTCAAGGTTATTCAGTGAATGTGGTTCAGAGCTCAGAAAACCAAGACAGGCCAGACACTGGAACGAAGAATTCTAAAAAAATCTAAAAGAACAGACAACTGCTCTCAGCTGGATACCATCTTGGTGGCAGAAATCTTTTCCACATCTGAGCCCTTGGTGTCAAGAAAAGCAGGGTCTCCTGTGATGGGCAGCTTGTGATTCTCCCCAGAGTCAGCAGCCCCAGAAGAGCCCCACACTTCCTCCCTGTCAGCCAAGGAGTCCTCACCTGACAAACCTAATTCCCAGGGCTATTCTCCAGATGTTTGGACTGTCAAACAATTTAATGGACTGCAGACATGAGTTGGTCTGTTCGTTAAAATAGTCATCATAATGAAAAAGATGGACAACAGCTGCCCTTATCCTTTGTCAGTCTGTCACGTCTATGTACCTCCTTCCTGTCAATCACCATAGTGTATATTATGAAAATACCACAGACGAAATGTCAGCCTATGTATCTAATTGTTGTTGTGTACCATATGGGAAAAATGACTGGTGAGCCCTGCTGTTCCCTTTACAACCAACATTAATTGGCATCTTTGTTATCTAGCTATGGAGATCCTCATTGGAATGGTTTTAAGGCCCCAGTAACCCTTTACACAGAAAACACGATTTGGGCTGATTCTTACTGAATGAAAAGAAAATTGCAGACAAATCACAAAACTCTATGATCCTAGTTACATTTGATCAAGAACTTTCATAAACACAGAGTCGCTTATTTTACTTGTTATAAGTTAAGAGAAGAATCCAAAAAGCTTAGGGATGAACATTTCTGAATTTTTTCCTAGAAAAACAAAGGAACCCTGTAGAAAGAGGTCAAGGGTAATCCCTAATAACTATGGAAGATGAAGCACAGTGGACACTTTCCTTCCCTAATTCCTGGGCAATTTGGGGAACAATCCTGTCCAACTTCAGGGACAGGATTATAAAATGTCAGTGTAAGAATAAAGTGTAGAAGTCATCAAATTTAGCATTCTACTAGGGTGTGAATCCTACGTAAGATATCTCCAATAACAAGATTTACATCTCTGTTTTAATACTCTCAATGAAGAAGTATCCACTGCTTTACAGCATTCCATTTAGATGAGGCTAATTTAAAAGCATAAAAGATATAAGCCCTGATATATCCCTGGGCATTTATATAGCATAGAAAGCATTAGCAAAAATCCCCTACCCATAAATACAACTCCCTTATCCAAATTTCTTAAAGTGAAAATGATATTGAAGCTACCTTCAAGCCCCAAAAGAAGTAATAATTCTTCTTGTTGTATCTGCAAATATATATATATACACACACACACAAATATCTATTAAAATAAATGTTTTTCATCCCAGAGGGCAAAGAATTTTTAACATATTCCCTACTGGGAGAAAAGTCTCCCCTACCCTAGATTATGTTCTATCTTGTCCTGCCCACGAAAAGCTGAGAACGCAATGGCAAGTGTAAAGTTAACTACCGGCGTAAAACCCAGTCCTGAAAATTTCAGAGTTCTATTGGTTCCTTGTTCAGAAAGACCCATATACACTCACTGAGGAGGAAAAATAGCTACATAAAGTCACCACAACAATGAAATGAGGTAAATGGTAAATGAGACCACCTATAATATTTGAAATAAGAGTTTATTTTCTCATGCAAGATAAACTGTAATCATTGCATGTGTAGCTGTAGGTTCTCTGGTGCTCCATTTAAACACGGCTCTGGGCATGAAAAGAGTTGTCTCTCCTTTCTATATATTTACTTTACAGATGGATAACAAGACGCCACCATGTTGCTCCTAGGTTTTCTCTCCTTGTTTATTCGAAAAAGTGCAAGCAATCCATTAGGTTAAAGAGATAACATTAAGGAATGTAGCTGCAATGGTTGTACAATAGATGACTCTGGCCTGTGCTTAATCTAGGGTCTTGTTTAAAAGAGCTTTTCGATTTTAATTAAAATAAAATGAGCCCTGGAAGAAAATGCATCTCCTCAGGCGAGGATTGTATTCAGTTTGTTCTCTGTGATTTTGCCCATCACACTGCCGGCGGTGGCTTTTTCCACAGCTCTTAAATGGTGTCTAAATTGACCAGCTCTGTTGCCAAGGAAACAGACAGGACAATGCTAATAGAAGCTACTTAGGACAAACTGTGAAAAGCTTAGAAATAAAATTGTTTGACATGAAAGGCACCGTGTCAGCAGCCAGGCAACTCTGAGAAAGACTGCACTAAGCAGAAGGTGGTTACATGTCTCCCCCTCCTCTGTTCCCTCAAAATCTCTCCTAGAAAATGGATTCTGTCCTAGGAGCTTGCACAGCCTTTCCTATCAGAATCGCTTTGTCTTTCTAACCCAAAGTAGAGAAAAATCATGTTGTGGTTTTGAAGCACCCAGAATAGATGTCAATTTATACCCATGGAAATGAGCTGCTTTTTCCCCCTTCTTTCTAGCAACGAAGTTCTTTCCCCTTGTGAATAAATTGCAGATATTCTTCTGAATTTTCTAAGATTGTTAATTAAAATCCACTTGACTTAAGCTGCTTCCTCCATTTTGCACTCACAAACCATAAATTATGGAGGAGGTCAAAGAATGAATGGCAATTTGACATGAAGAAGTTGATTTATTGCTTCAGAAGGAGTTTTATACCAGATGTGGCAGGAGTCATAAATTAAATGCTAAATGTTATGTATTATTATGCTTTCAGGAATATAAATGTGTCTAAAATGCTGTGCAGGTGGAATGATAAAAATATGAATCTACTCTCCTGGTAATTTTAAAAGGCCCTTTAAAGCTGTCAAAAAAATAAATAAATTGAAAAACCATCTAGATGAGCCCCTCAGATGCCTTTTACAGCACGCCCTGGTTTATAAAAGTAACCCTTTCCTGTAATATCCTGGACATTGGCTTGTATTGGCTTGGGTGAGAAGAGAAAGAATTCTTTCATCTAGGAAAAAGAGAGTATGAAAGAAGAAAGTCCAGAGGGCTCTGTGCTGCTGTGACATCAGGACATGCATTCAGATTATTATTCCTCACCCGCTCCTTCACAGATTACCATAATTTAATTTATCCAACCTCATTTGAAAACCAATCCCGCTGCAGTGAAATCTGCCTAACCTCACCAAGCAGCTGCAGTGGCTGTAATCATAGAGCTTAAAATATAAAAACAAGATTAAAAAATATATAAAAACAGGGTAAGATTCAGGTGTATGAAAGCTTGGAGCTAGCAATATTAGCAGGAAAAAAATCACTAGGGGGCAGACGGTGTAATTGGAAGGACCCAGTTTGGGCAGAAGTCTGCTCTGACTTGCAGCTGTGTGGCAGGACCAAGGGCAGGGCTGATGCCAGGGATTCCATTCCTTCTGAGCATAAATGAGAGAAATGCAATTTGTCTGACTTCTGCCAGTTGTTTGGGGGTGGGGGTTTAAGGATATGGGAGAAGAGGAAGCTTTGGAGGTTAAAAGAGACTTCAAAAATACAGCATCCAAATATAATGAGTAGAAATTTGGGGAGATTGTAATTCAAATAAAGCATCTATAAAAGATATTTATAGACATTTATTGAAGGGGCGCAGCTTGCCACCCCAAAATATGCCTCCTTAGGATATTGACTCTTTTAAGCTGGTTATTTTTAAGAAACAGAAGATTTAAGGAAGAATCTTTGACATTTCCCCTAACTGCCTAAAAGAAATTTAGGTAAAAGACTTGCTCTGGGCAAGGAGATAGCATCACAGATAACTGTAGGTTAATATGTGTGACAGGCAGAAAGAAACCTAGTAAGGCCGTTGGACCGTTCTCTGGCAGGCCCATTGTTAAAGATGGGCCAGCGAATATTTACTCACCAAATTCATTTCCATCTCCACATGAATTGCCTTCCTGCTCTTCGAAGTCCCTCCCCTTTCTCCTTCGCTCCAGAGTGACTTACAAGCCTCATCTCTCCAGTGTGTCCTCAAGTCTCATATTCTTACAGCAACCCAGCATCTACATCCATAATAAATGTTGGGCATTTTCTTCTGTTCATCTCTCTCACGTTAATTTGATTATTAGCCCAGCCAGAAGAACTCAGAAAGTTGAGAGGAAAGTATTTTTTGGCTCCTACACAATCAGAGAAGATTAAATAGAGACTTGTTTGTGGGTGATATAAAGGAATTAATGTTAATTTTCTTAGGTGTGACAATGGCATTGTGCTTATACAAGACAATACATTTTACTTTATTTTGAAGATTCATTCTGAATCAATTAGAGGTGAAATGAGATATCTAGTATTTGTTTTAAAATACTCCAGCAAAACACACAAAATGGTAGGTGAAGGGATAAATGAAACCAGAAGGCAAAATGTTAATAGTTGTTGCAGCTGGTAGTTTTTAATGAGCATATGGAATTTCTACGAATTTTTATATATTCAGATGTTTTCATAATAAAAATATTATAAAATTCTGAAGAAATTCTTTTCTAACTGAGAATTCTGACCTGGCTAATATTTGAATTAGTACAATGATAAAATAAATACATTTTCAGGCATGCAAGATATCAAACAGCCCATCTTTCATATAGTTTTCTACCTTTTTCAGGAAGCAACTGGAGGATATACTCAGTCAAAATGAGGTAGTAAGTCAACAAAGAGGAAGACTGTGGGTCCAGGAAACAGGGTTTAATACATGAGAAGGGCAAAGCTGAAAATGAGGGAGATGAAGTAAAATCTCTGGATGACACTAGAAATAAAGAGAAATTAATTCAGGTGAGGATGTGTTAGTGGCCTCCGGGAAATGTTTCTTCCAGAAGACAAGTTGAAAGAATACCAGATGTGAAAGAACACATCTAGCACAGACTTACATATTGGTATGGAAGAGTTTGGAATGGAATTAATGGTGCTAAATTAATGGTGCTAAATCTAAAGAAAATTAAGAAAATGTCATTTAAGATAATCTAAAACTATCTTTTAAAAAAGCAAATGTTGCCCTGGTTTGTGTGGCTCAGTGGACTGAGCACTTCCCTGAGAACCAAAAGGTTGCCAGTTCAATGGTTCAGTTCCTGGTAAGGGCACATGCCAGGGCTGCAGGCCAGGTCCCCAGCTTAGGGTGTGCAAGAGGCAACCGTTTCTCTCACTCATCGATGTTTCTCTCCCTCTCTTCCTCCCTTCCTTCCCCTCTCTCTAAAAATAAATAAATAAATAAATAAATAAATAAATAAATAAATAAAATCTTTAAAAGAAAAAAAAACACAAATGTGCAGGGTTGCCAAAATAATCAAAGTCTATTACATGGCTCAGCTATGAATAGTTTTAGTATAACCCTGATAATTTAAGCACAGAATATTGATCTCTGCAACATCAAGATAAAACCATAGGCAGGGGACACAGGAAAGGTGCATGTACAGACGGAACTACCGACATGTGTATAAAACAAAAGTACATTTTCATCTTCCAGAGTGCAAAGTCAATCAATAATTTTTAAAAAGTCAAGAAGTAGCAATAATATGTCAAATAGAATTATGGAAGTAAAACAAAACATGGTTTCCTCTAGGAAACTGGGAAAGGGAGGGTTGCAACATAGATATGCTGAATTTATTCAATGTATAAACATTTGACTCTTTTAACTATATGCATGTATGTAACTTTGATTAAAAAATGAATTTATGTTAAAAAAAGGTAATATAAACCTGTTACTTAGAGATATGGAAGTAAGTACCAAAATAATCAACTGGAAAAAATTAGAAATGAGTATCTCAGAGGAATAAGAAATGTGCAAGTCTAGCTTTGATAAAGTAATAAAAAATAAATAATAAAAATACTAATGAGTCCTTCTGAAGAAACTTTGGCCTGATCAAGGAAAAATGGATTTGATCTGGATGCAAAGGGTTTTATCTTATTTCAATGTAACAGCACAAGCTAATTATTCCTGCAACCAAAGTAAAGTTTTCCCCTTCTGGGAGAGTCTTGTTATTTCAATTAGACATGTATTCACTAACAGGTCCATAAATATTTCTAATTAGCCTATTTGCTTCCATTTTATGAGACTGCTTCCAAATTAGCACCCACATTCTATAGAAATAGAAGGAGAATCTCAGAAGATTGCAATTTCCCTCTCAAGGAAGGAAGGAAGGACAGCAGATTGCATGTCCAACAAGACTACTTATTAGATTCAAACCATTTATAGTGCCTGTTATTTGGAGCCACATTCTCGTCAAACCTGAATAAAAGGCTAAAAGTGAGTAAAAGTTCCAACCAATTATTTTCAGGTCTTCAAGCAAACATGATAGAAGGGTACAGGCAAAGCATTAGGAGAGAAATAGCATGGTGTTCACAGCCAGGCTTCCTCAGCCTGTGATCTCATCCGGCCTTCCCTACTGAAGAAAAACCACAGGGAGTTCCGTCATGACCCAAGAATGGCCCAGAAATCAAGGGTTCAAGAGTACTCATCAAAGCCTCAAAAGTCAGCTGAAGTTAGCAGCAGCCACATTTGACCACACATAGTACATGCTTGATCTAGAAATGCCTATGACCTAAAATTGCTCCCTAAGTAACTATTATCATCATCACCATCATCATCATCATCATCATAATTGTGGAACTGTACCGAGTGGATGTGGCTTAAAGAACAGTTAACAAAAAAAAATTGACACTACAGAAGGTGAATGGGGGTAAACAATTTAAGGTACAAGTCAAAATAAAGTAAATAATAGCTTCAATATGGCATGTAATTGTTTGAAAATAATAACTGCATTTGACTAAGAGCTAACTATGTACCAGGCACTGTGCTTGACAGTGCACACACATTGTCCTTAACAACTCCAATGGTTCTGAAGGGGTGGGACTATTAGACCCAATGAGCCTCTGTGGCTCAGAGAGAGGCTGATTTCCACAAGCTCCTGCAGATTGGAAATGGTGGAAACTGGGTTAAGCCCTCCCAGTCTGGGCCCAAAGCCCTTCCCACACTACAATTCTACCTCTCTTCCACTTGGATTGCACTTTATTAATAATTTCCCCTGTGAACTTTTACAAACATCTTTCTATTATAGTCACATAGCCCTATAATATAGGAAGGACATATTGCTCCCAATTTTCTTTCTTTTTAATGTCTAATTTTTATTCTGAAATGTAAATCTCTTTTGAGTTAAAGTGCAGTTGACATACAATAT
>PVKU01012245.1:0-36818 GCA_004027475.1 Anoura caudifer | reverse complement strand
AGGAATGAGTTCTTGTAGCAGAGCTGTCTCTGTGCCAGACACACTGCCGTTCGCTTTCATGCAATTGGGTCCGCCAGAGGCAATTTTATGAAGAGGATGTTACAGAGAGAGGCAGTGGGTGCCATTTAGGAAACTAGCCCAGGGTGAAGTGGGGACAGTGTCGTTTCTTGATGACTGGGCAGGAAAAAAGTCGGGAGTGTTTTTTTTTTTTTGGTCCCGTCCAGGAAAGAAGACTTAGGTGTGCAAGTCTGTGTGGGCAAATGCGGAGAGGGAGGACCCATAGCACACAGGAAGGTACCGGTCTTCACACCTGTGGAGATAGGAATGTGGCTGCCTATGTGACCTCAGAGACTGCACTAAGAACATTTGGATCTTTTTAGACGTGCATAGCAGGAGTCTGTGGTTCCTAACCTCATCACCATTTCCCTCTGGCATTTGCTGTAGGTTGTGGGACCTGTTATTCTGCCCTCCTAAGCTTCAAGCCTCAGTGCCCTCATCTGTAGTTAGGGAGTAATGTTAGTACGCAACTCCTAACATTGGGTGAGGGCCAAGTGAACTAATATATGTAGGAGGCCTGTAACAGCACCTGGCTGGTAGCATGCAGAGCATGATAACTGTCCTTCGTTATTTAATGCAGGCCAGATTCTTGATGGCCTGCCCTGTGCAGTGTGTTTTGCTCATGAGAAAGCCACTTGGACTGCCATTGCAGGATGAGGATCACAGTGATGTTGGCTGAACTACACATACCTGGATGGAGAAGAATGGGGGATTGTTGAGTTGTTGCCTTTGCAGGGCATGGCTGTCACTAAGGTGCCGGTGATTGAAGGTGACTGAGGGTTACTCAGAGCTAGATGAACTATCAGGGTTGTTCACCAGTATTGTAAGTATTGCTCCCCAGTATTTCTCTGTGGCTCATCTATGTTTAGAAACACAAGAAAATTGTTGTTAGACTGGTTGTGGGATACAGGCCTTCAGAGCTATAGGAGTTAATTTAAGGGAAAGGATTCTTAGCCTTGGGTCCAAGGAATTCAAGAACAGAGCTGTCTGATAGAACTTCCTGCAACAGTGTCTACTAAGCACTTGAAATGTGAATGTATGAATGAGAAACTAAATTTTTATATTTAAATAATTTAAATTTAAACTGCCCCATGGTACTGTTGACTACCATACTGGACAGAACAGTTCTAGAGGGTCCATGGGTGGTCTTGAAGACTTTGTGAGCTTCTTGAAACTGGATTTATATATGTATTTTTCTAGGAAGTGAGTCCATGGCTTTCATCAGATTCTGAAAACCACTGAAAAGATTACAATCTGCTGCTTTAGGGCTTTGGTGAAAAGTAAGCAATTAAGGGAGGTAAAGATACCCTCTGGTAACCACTTCTGTTTCTCCTTTCTCATTTGCCCTGTCCTCAGCTGTAGGTCCTCCACCCAAGAAATACAAAAAAACAAACAAACAAACCCAAAACAAATTGGAGTCTGGAACTTCAGGCCCAGATAAATTGGACACTGCTGGAAGTGGGCAATGGCTGTTGCCCTGGGTTGTGCAATCCAGGCCTCCTTGAATCAGGGCTCGGTGTTTCAAGAGTATGATACTGACTCTGAAGTATTCCGTCAGCGCTTCAGGCAGTTCCAGTACAAAGAAGCCGCTGGGCCTCATGAAGCTTTCAACAAACTCTGGGAGCTTTGCTGTCAATGGCTGAAGCCAAAGATGCGTTCTAAAGAACAAATCTTGGAGCTTCTAGTGTTGGAGCAATTCCTAACAATTCTGCCTACAGAGATAGAGACCTGGGTGAGGGAACATTGCCCGGAGAATAGAGAAAGAGTTGTATCACTGATAGAAGACTTACAGAGAGAACTTGAGATACCAGAGCCACAGGTGAGAAAAGAGTTTGGGATCTGGGTAATTAACCAAAAGGGGTGGCAGACACATCTGGTACCAGATTAGACATTTTGTGTTTTTGTCCCAAGATTTCCTTCCAGTGATTTTCCTATTCCCATTTTGTTGGAATCAGCATATGGGTCAGTGATTGTCCACTATTAAATTCAACTCCTCAAATATTTGGTAACGTCCCCTTTGCTATCCTAAGATGAAAGTTTTTGAGAGTATAATCTGCTTATATACACAAAATCAAAATCATCAATATAAATACTGTATGGTCTGGACCAAAAGCAGACCAAAGCCTGTTTTTATATAGCCCATGACCTAATAATGGTTATTACCTTTTAAAAGTGCCATTTAAAAAAAAAAAGAATAGGCAACAGACCAATACAACCCAGAAAGCCTGAAATACTTACTCTTCGGCTATTTCCAAAAAGGTCTGCCATCTGTAAGTCAAGTTGGGTTTAGAAGTAATATAAAAGAAAAGGAATATAGTGTATTATACACCAATAAGCATTTCAGCATACACATGTCTGGACATGAGTGCAGACACTGCTGGAACACTATGAGCAGTGTTGCTACTGGTCATGTATTTTCCATAGTGGCAAACAACTCTTGGTGAGTCTGAACAATTAGTAGTTTAGTCTTTCTTTGATTTACAAAGTAGTGCTTCCCTAGAAAAGTCAACTCAAGCTAAAATTTGCAAAAATACGTTGTGATTACATGACCAACAAGGTGAGGTTGTTAACAGGTTCTTTTACCTATATGAATACTTGAGGGGGACACTCCAAATTTGGTAGGGACTCGGAGAAACTCTACACTGTTCATTATCTATACTCCCATCTCTGCCCACTAAATTCTGATAGCCAGCACCTGCTCTCATATCCAAAATACCTCCTAGGGATGGTGGCCCTGCCCTCTGTTCAGAAGCACTGAGCAAAGCCTGTTTGAGGCATGTGATAGCTGAGCACAGGGCAGCATCTCTGGAGGAGGGAGAAAGTAGTTCTAGTTGGGCATTAGGGGCACTGGAGTCTTGTGTGTTCATGGGACTCTGCAGTTAGCCTGCATGAGCAGGACTCTTCCAAAGTTTGCTGCCCCTAGGATGGAATGCGTTTATGATTTCCCTTCCTTTGTGTGTCTCCTTGTGTGGCTTACTACATGAGATGTTGTCTTCATGTGGTATAATCCTGCATTGCCAATGTGGTAGGCACCAGCCAAGGGTTGCACTTGAGCACTAGAAATGTAGCTAGACCAAATTGGGATATGCTGTAAGTATAAAATGCATACCACATTCAGAAGATGTAGGCTGGACAATAAAGTAGGCAAAAATCATATTAATAATTCTTTATACTGGTTACATTATGAAATATTTTCAGTATACTATATTTTGTTGTATATAATGTGCACTTTTTTGCCCAAATTTTTGAGGGAACAATAAGGATGTACATTATATGTGGGTATAATGATTACCTACCATGGGTATAATAATCCCATGTATAATGTGCACAAAAACTGTACATGTGCATTATACATGGCAGAATATGGTATTGGGCTAAATAATGTATATTATTAAGATTGACTTTACCTATTTTTGTTACTTTTCATATAACCACTGGAAAATTTAGAATAACTGGGTGGCTTGCAGTATATTGCTACTGGGCACTGCTGGTCTGGAATTTGGAGTGATTGGTTCTGGCATTTTCCCCAGATCGATAGGCAGGAAATGCTTTTGGAAGACCTGGCAGCAGTCGGAATGACAGACATACCACCAAACATCCATGTGGAGGTACCCCCACTCCAAGCAATGGGACCTGTCCCTGAGGCCCCAGTGGCAGAGGCGTGGATCCCACAGGCAGGGTTGCAAGAACTGAGCTATGGCGCTGCTGGGGAAGGCCAGCCCTTTCTGGACCCCGGTAGGCAAGGGTTTTATTTCCTTTCCTTGATTTCTTTTTTTAGAGCCCAGGAGCTCTCTAGGGTTGTGGTTGGTTGGAAATGCTGAATGCTGCATGAAAATGGATCACTATGATAAAGAGTAGGAGGAGGAAACATCTCTCTGTGAATAGCCAGCCACAAAGCATGTTACATCACTCATGATTCAAAACTCCTTAAGCTAAATGACCCTGCTGAAGAAGTCTCTATTTCTCTTTTCATTTTTTTTTGGTGAAATACACATAATCTTACATTAACTTCTTAACTATTTTTGCATATACACTTCAGTGGTAATGAATATATTCATAATGTTGTGAAATCATCACTGCCGCCCAGGTCCACAGCTATTGTCATCTTGTAAAACTGAAGCTTTACACCCATTTAAACAACTGCCCATTTCCACCTCCCCCTCAGCCACTGAACCACCATTCAGCTTTCTATGAATTTGACTATTCTATGTGCCTTGTATAAATGGAATCATATACTATTTGTCTTTTTGTGACTGTCTCATTTCACTTAGCATAATGCCCTCAAGTTTCATCCATGTTGTAGCATATGTCAGAATTTCTATTCTTTTAAAAGCTGAATAATATTCCATTGTGTATATATACTGTATTTCCTTTATCTGTTTTTCATATGTATACTTGGGTTGCTTCTACATATTAGCCATCATGAATAATGCTTCTCTGAATATGGGTGTACAAATATCTCTTTGAGACCCTGCCTTTACGTCTTTTGGGTATATAACCAGAAGTGGAATTGCTTGATCATATGGTTTTTCTAATTTTAATTTTTTGAGGAACCACCATATTGTTTTTCACTGTGGATGTACCATTTTATATTCCCACCAACAATGAACAAACTTTCCACTTTCTCCACATTCTTGCTAACTCTTGTTATTTTCTGTTTTTTCTTTCTTTTTTGATAGTAGCAGTCCTAATGGATATCAGGTGGTATCTCATTGTAGTTTTGATTTGAATTTTCTAAATAATGATGTTGAACATCTTTTCATGTGGTTGTTGACCATTTGTATATCTTCTCTCTTTTTCCAGTCTGATGAGCACACTTTGTTTAGTTTTCTTGTTGTTTTTTTTTTAATTTTTATTGAATTTATTAGGGTGACATTGGTTAATAAAATTATATAGATTTCAAGTGTAGAATTCTATAATACATCATCTATGTATTGCATTTTGTGTTCACCACCCAAAGTAAAGTCTCCTGCAATCACCATTTATCTGCCCTTTTCCTTCCAACCAACCCCAACCCACCTTTTTCTCTGGTCATCACTATACTGTTGTCTATGTCCATGGGTTTTTAAGGGGAGTTTTGCTTAAGAATGTCTATTCAAGTCCTTTGCACATTTTTAATTGGGTTGTTTGGTTTTCTTTGTTGAATTTTAAAGTTCTCTATATACTATGGATATTAATCCCTTATCAGATATATGATTTTGCAAATACTCTTTGCATTCTGTGGGTTGCCTTTTTACTCTTGATAACTGTCTTTTAAAGGACAAATTTTAAAAATTTTCATGAAATACTGTGTCTACTTTTTCTTTTATTGCTTATCCTTTTCTTGTCGTTGCTAAATCCAATGTCATTAAGCTTTTTCCCTATATTCTTCTAAGAGATTTATACTTTTAGGTCTTTGATTCATATTGTTAATTTTTATGTATGGTGTTAGGTAAAGGTTCAACTTTATTTTTTGTATGTGCATATTTAGTTTTTCCAGCAGTATTTCTTGAAAAAAACTGTGTTTTCTCCACTGAATGATCTTGGTATCTTTGTTGAAAGTCATTTGACAGCCCTGACCAGTGTGGCTCAGTTGGCTAGGCATCCTTCTGTAATGCGAAAGGTTGCTGGTTTGATCCCTGATCAGGGCACATGCCTGGGTTGTGGGCCAGTCCCTGGTCACCACTGCAAGAGGCAATAGATGGGTTGATGTTTCTCTCTCTCTCTCTCTTTCTCTCTATCTCTGCCCCTCCCTTCCCCTCTCTTTCTAAAAATAAATAAGTAAATATATTTTTAAAAAGTCATTTGATAATATATTTAAAGGTTTCCTTCTGGGTTCTGTATTCCATTGGTCTGCATGTCTGTCTTTATGCCAGTACCAAACTATTTTCATTGATGTAACTTTGTAGTAAATTTTTGAAATCAGGAAGTTTGAGTCCTCTAGCTTTGTTCTTTTCAAGATTGTTTTTTTTCTATTTGAGGTCCCTGGAGATTCCATATGCATTTTAAAATGGGTTTTTCTTTATCTGCAAAAAATGTCATTGGCATTTTGATAGAGATTATACTGACTGTGTAGATCACTTTGGGTAGTATTACATATGTTTTTGAAGATTTTATTTATTTATTTTTAGAGAGTGGGGAAGGGAGGGAGAAAAAGAGGGAGAGAAACATTGAATGGAGAGAGACACATCGATCAGTTGCCTCTTGCAAGTGCCCCAACTAGGGGCTGAACCCACAGCCCAGGCATGTGCCTTGACCAGAAATTGAACCAGTGACTTTTTACTTTGTGGGACCACACCCAACCAACTGAGCCATACCAATCAGGGAAGTATTAACATCTTAACACTATTAAGTCTTCTAATCCATGAATGTGGACTATATTTCTATTTATTGATACCTCCTTTAATTTCTTTTACCAATGTTTTATAATTTCTATTGTATATCTTTTCACCTACTTGTTTAAGTTAGTTCCTAAGTGTTTTATTCTTTTTGATGCTGTTATAAATGGAATTGTTTTTGTATTTTCCAGAATTTTTCATTGTTCATTGTTAGTGTGTAGAAGTGGAACTGATTTTTGTATGTTCATTTTGTATCCTGGTACTTTGTTGACTTCATTTATTAGTTATAACAGTTTTTTAATGGAATCTTTAGGTTTTCATTAGATCATATAATCTACTAATAGAGATAATTTTACTTCTTCCTTTCCATTGTGAATGCCTTTTATTTCTTTTTCTTGCCTAACCGCTCTGGGTACAATTTTCCCTACTGGGTCAAATAGAAATGGCCAAAGTGGGCACCCTTACCTTCTTCCTGGTCTTAAAGAAAAAGCTTTCAGTCTTTCACAATTAAGTATGATGTTCCCTGTATTTTTTTCATATGTGGCTTTTTATTATGTGGAGGTAATGTCTTTCTATTCCTATTTTGTTGAGCGTTCTTATCATGAGAGGATGTTGAATTTTGTCAAGTGCTTTTTCTGCATCAATTGAGATGATTGTGTGTTTTTTATTCTTTTTTTAATTAATTTTTTAAGATTTTATTTATCTTTAGAGGGGAAGGGAAGGAGAGAGGGAGAGAAATATCAATGTATGGTTGCCTCTTGTGCATCCCCTGCTAGGAACTGTCCTGCAACCCAGGCATGTGCCCTGACTGGGAATCGAACTGTGATCCTTCAGTTTGCAGGCCCACACTCAATCCACTGAGCTACACCAGCCAGGGCTTTTATTCTTCATTCTGTTAATGTGGTGTATTACATTGATTCACTTTCATATGTTGAAACACCTTTGTATCCCAGAACAAACACCACTTTGTCACAGTGTATAATCCTTTTTATTAAATCATTTTTTATTTTTAAATTATACCTGACATACAATATTATATTAATTTTAGGTGTGCAACCCAGTGATTAGACATTATATAACTTACTAAGTGATCATCCTGAAAAATCTCATACCCATCTGACACCATATATAGCTGTTACAATATTATTGACTGTATTCCTTATGCTGTATTTTACATTCCCATGACTATTCTGTAAGAATCAATTTGTACCTCTTTATCCCTTCACCTTTTTTACCAATCCCCCCAACACCCCTCCCTTCTGGCAACTGTCAAAATATTCTCTGTACCTATGATTCTGTTTCTGTTCTGCTTCTTTGTTTATTTTGTTTTTTAGATTCAGTTGTTGATAGATAGGAATTTTTTGCCATTTTATTCATATTTTTTTTCTTCTTAAGACCCTTTAACATTTCATGTAATACTGATTTGGTGGTGATGAACTTTAGCTTTTTCTTTTTGGGGAAGCTCTTTATGTGCCCTTCAATTCTAAATGATAGTTTTGTTAGGAAGAGTAATCTTAGTTGTAGGTCCTGGCTATTCATCACTTCAAATAGTTTTTGCCATTCTTTTCTGGCTTGCAGAGTTTCTGTTGAGTAATCAGCTCCCTTGTAAGTAACTGCTTTTTTCTTGGTGCTTTTAAGATTCTCTCTTTATCTTTAACGTTTTGCATTTTAATTATGATTCATCTTGATGTGGGCCTCTTTGGGTACATCTTATTTGGTCCTCTCTGTGTTTCCTGGACTTGTATGTTCGTTTCCTTCACAAGGTTAGGGAAGTTTTCTGTCCTTATTTTTTCAAATAGGTTTTCAATTTCTTGCTCTCTCTCTTCTCCTACTGGCACCCCATGATGCCTAGGGCCACCAAGCACAAGCTATAGAACAATCTGAAGATGGCTGCTACTTGTGCTGGGCTTAGAGGTGCCCAGGAGCAGCCAAGCTGTGAACAAAGGCTGGCTGCCATTAGTGCTGGGCCTGGGGCCACTTAGCAAGAGGTATGGGGCACACAGAGGCCAGATGCTTCTTGTTTGAGAGATTTTAGGAGAATCTGAAGCATGAGGTAGGAGAGGCCAGTTGTATGGAAAAGCCACTGGAAATGGCTTGGGTGGGCATGCAAATTGGGTGGGGTGTGGTCTCAGGGAACCACCAGGTGGGGTGAATAGTATGAGCCTGTTTGATGGAGACTCAGATATGTCACCTGCCTGCCAGCTCTGTGGGGAGAGGTTTCAGAAAAGGAACAGTGGCCTCTGCCTGTGGTTCTTTAAAAAAAGATTTTATTTATTTATTTTTAGAGAGAGTGGAAAGGAAGAGAAAGTGGGAGAGAAACATCAATGTGCGGTTGCCTCTCTCATGCCCCAAACTGGAAACCTGGCCCACAACCCAGGCATGTGCCCTGACTGGGAATCAAACCCACAACCCTTTGTTTCACAGGCCAGTGCTCATAAATCACTCGAGAATAATTTGTAACCTAACATATGATCTATATCCTGGATATATATTACAGATAGGGAGGGACTTCTATCATTTTGCTCTTTGTTTTCTATATGCCTTATAGCTTTTTTTGTCCCTTTTTTATACATTATTGCTTTGGGCTTAGTTGATTTTTTTTTTGTAGTGTAATGCTTAAATTCCTTTGTCATTTCTTTTTGCATTTATTCTAAGGCCATTTTCTTTGTGGTTACCATGGGGATTACATTTAGCATCCTGATGTTTATAACACTCTAATTTGAATTTATAACATCTTAATTACAATAACATCTAGAAATGCCACTCTTTTACAGCTCTATCCCCACTCCTTTCAGTTGCTGATGTCACAAAATTACATCCTTATGCATTATGTGCCCCAATACATAAACTACCAATTATTTTTTACCTTAAACATTTCTCTTTTGTTAGAGCATCTTTGTTATTATAAGTAAAATCAAGCTGGTTCTCATCTACTGTGTCTATGAAACAAGGTTGAGTCATGCATTAAATGAAGGTAACACTAAGCTGGAAATTTGTTAAACACCAATAATTTTCCCTTAATATGTTTATTGGCATAACAGTTATACAATAATAAAGTACAGTAAAATTTTATAATGCTTTATTTATACCAATAGGTCCCACAGCACAGTTCTTTAAATGGGAGCATAAAATTAATAAAGAGAAGGAATGTGTGAAAGTGGCACGTAGAAGACGTGAAGCCTGGAAAAAATAATAAGGTGTGCCACATCTAATTCCTTTGGCAAAATTATAGTACTAGTATATTAAATGTACCTGTGGAAAATGAGTTTTCAGTACTTTGGAACCAGCCACATGCATGGTGACAAAGCCAGTCTGAAGAACAGAAAACAATAAACAGCCCAACAAGAGACTTGAATTGTTCTTTCACAGAGAACAGATAGAATTTGCTGAAATAAGATGATTTGAAGGCTTATCTGCCCAAATGAAAACAAATCCCTGAAGGGTGTACCCAAAGATGATTTCCTAGGAGCCTAGAAGGCTTTGGGGAGTTTCCAAGATCTCAAAGAGAAACTGATCATCATTGAGGACACAATTAGAGAAGGATCATCAATTCATAAGGGGTTGAAAGCAAAGTCACTCTAGAAAGGCACATTTAGGAAATGTCTGAATGAGGAATTAGTAAAAGTCTTAACATAGGGAGGAACAATATGGAGAGAGAAGTGAGTCAAAGAGAAACGTCATGATTACACCTGGATTTATATTATTTTATCTTTTAAAGATTTTATTTATTTATTTTTAGAGAGAGGGGAAGAGAAGGAGAAAGAGAGGGAGAGAAACATCAATGAGTGGTTACCTCTCATGTGCTTGCCTACAGGGACCTGGCCTGCATCCCAGGGATGTGCCCTAGACTGGAAATTGAACCGGCAACACTTTGGTTTACAGGCCCATGCTCATTCCACTAAGCTACACTAGCCAGGGCTACACCTGGATTTAGATCTTTAGAATAACATTAGCTGTTATTAAATTAATAATTATTTTAAATGCATTATTCTCCTAAATTACATAGAAAAGAAAATGGAGAGTTAAAAATAAGTTACCATAATACTAGTTTTCAAGCTAATAATTGTGTTTTTAAAAATGTATTTGTCACTTAAATCATATAGAAAACAAAAAAGTGAAATTATAAATTATTGTTACACTAATACTAGCTTTTATAATTGCCCACATATTTACCTTTATGCGATACTTATTTCTTCATATGGCTTCAAGTTACTGTCTAGTGTCCTTTTTATTTCATCCTACAGGACTCCCTTGAGCATTTCTTTCAGGGCAGGTCTAGAGGTAATGAGCACCCTCAGTTTTTGTTTTTTGGGAATGTCTTAATTTCTCCCTCACTTTTGAAGGACAGATTTGCTAGATATAGGATTCTTGGTTTACAGTTTATTTCTTTTAGCACTTTGAATATATCAGCCCACTGCTTTCTGACTTTCAAAGTCTCCGATGCAAAATCTGTACTTTCTTTTAAGGTTCCCTTGTATGTAATGAGTTTCTTCTCTCTGCTGCTTTCAAGATTCTGCCCTTGGCTTTTCAAAGTGTGATTATAACATATCTTGGTGTGGGTCTCTAAGTTCACCTTACGTGGAGTTAGTTGAACTACTTAAATGTTTATATTCATGTCTTTCATCAAACACAGGACATTTTCAGCCATTATATCTTCAAATGTTAGGCACTAATATTTAATTATCAATTTTTCTGCATATGCATTTCCATTCCCCATGTTAATTCACTCTTCTTAGCAACAGTGCCAGATACAAAGATCTTACATGTTGCTGAGAAACACTACTGCTCTTGACTTTAATGCTTTCTAAGGCATAGGAAAGACTCTAGTGTATTTAAGAAGGGAGAGATGGAATGAATTTAAAAAGTAAAATATACCAACTAGCAGAAGAGGTAACTACCCCCTCTCATCATTCTTAAATTAATGTTTTTCAAAATGATGTAAGACTTACTATTCCATAATTTAAACATTAATTACACTTTTACTGCTTTTTTAAAAAATGAAAACATCTTGGATGTATTATATGAGGTGCGTCCTGTTGTAGGCTGAGTGGAAAGCATGGGTTGCTGGCAGAGTAAAAGAAGAAATTTTAAAGTGATGGAAGAACTCAGTTGATTTTATTTTAAAGTTTGGAATATATTCCCTGTCAGCAAAAGTGAAGCTATTGGTTTATATGAAATAGAACACACACACACACTTTATACATTCATCCAACAATGGACACTTAAGTTGTTTCCATATTTTGGCTATTATAAATAATGCTGTACTAAATATTGGGGTATATATAGCTTTTCAAATTAGTTTTTTAAAATATTTTATTTATTTATTTTTTGGCAGAGGGAAAGGGAGAAAGAAAGGGAGAGAAACATCAATGTGTGGTTGCCTCTCACACATCCCTCTCCTGAGGACCTGGCCTACAACCCAGGCATGTGCCCTGACTGGGCATCAAACTGGTGACCCTTTGGTTCGAAGGCTGGCGCTTAATCCACTGAGCCACACCAGCCAGGGCATCAAATTAGTTTTTTAATAATATTCAGATAAATAGGAGAGAAATTGCTAGTCCATCTCTTTACTTTCAGTCTGTTTGGGTCTTTTAATCTAAAGTGTGTCTCATGTAGATAGCATATAGATAGAATTTTTAATCCAGTTTGGTAATCTGCCTTTTGATGGAGTTGTTTAATCCATACACAGTTAATCTTATTTTGATATAAGGTGTTTTGAAATTTAAATTTCTAGGAAATTAACTTGGCTAGTGTTATTTTAATAATGCTAATATGTAAACATCATCCTGTATTTAGATTTCAAATCATCAGTTTCCAACACTTTACTGCATACCAATATTCTTTGCCAGAGCTGAGTAAGGCAACAAAGAGGTGTGGAAAGAGGATTTGAGCCACAAGGTCTCTCAATGAGGAGAGGGGTGGTATGATGTAAGGGGAGAAAGAGTATTAAAATCTTCTAGTTCTCCTTAGATTTACAGTGAGAAACACTGTTTGATGGACATTTCAGTTAATTTCAAGAGAATCCACTTCTAGACTTCAGCTGAAACAAACATAAAGACTGCTTTTGCTGGCTGCCAACCCAATTTCTATTTTAATTTGAAATTCTCAACTGAAATTATTCTAGTAAACAGTTTCATGAATCCTACTTTTATTTCTTTCTCTTCACTTGGTGCCCAACAGTAGCATTTCTGTTTTAATATGCCAAAACTTTTAAAAATATATTTTATTGATTATGCCATCACACTTGTCTTGTTTTTTCTACTCCCCTTTATTCCCCTCCACCCTGCATTCCCCCACTAGCATTCCCCTCCTTAGTTCATGTCTATGGGTCATACATATAAGTTCTTTGGCTTCTCCATTTCCTATACTATTCTTAACCTACCCCTGTCTATTTTGTACCTATCATTTTTGCTTCTTATTCCCTGTAGCTTTTCCCCCATTCTCCTGCATCCCCCTCCCTGCTGATAACCCCCCATGTGATCTCCATTTCTGTGATTCTGTTCCTGTTCTAGTTATTTGCTTAGCTTGTTTTTGTTTTTGTTTTTTAGGTTCAGTTGTTGATAGTTGTGAGTTTGTTGTCATTTTACTCTTCATATTTTTAATCATCATCTTCTTAGATAACTTCCTTTAACATTTCATATAATAAGGGCTTGGTGATGATGAACACCTTTAACTTGGCCTTATCTGGGAAGCACTTTACCTGTCCTTACATTTAAATGATAGCTTTGCTGGATAGAGTCATCTTGGATGTAGGTCCTTGCCTTTTATAACTTTAAATACTTCCTTCCAGCCCCTTCTTGCCTGCAAAGTTTCTTTTGAGAAATCAGGTGACAGTCTTATGGGAACTCTTTTATAGGTAATTGTCTCTTTTTCTCTTGCTGCTTTGAAGATTGTCTCTTTACTTTTAATCTTGGCTAATGTAATTGTGATGTGCCTTGGTGTATGCTTCTTTGGGTCCAACTTCTTTGGGACTCTATGAGCTTCCTGGACTTCCTAGATGTCTATTTCCTAGCCAGATTGGGGAAGTTCTCCTTCATTATTTTCTTCAAAAAAGTATCCAATTTCTTGCTCTTCCTTTTCTCCTTCTGGCATCCCTATGATTCAGATGTTGGAACATTTAAAGTTGTCCTGGAGGTCCCTGAGCCTCTCTTCATTTTTTTGAATTATTCTTTCTTTATTTTGTTCTGGTTGAATGTTTATTTCTTCCTTCTGCTCCAGATTGTTGATTTGAGTCTGTTTGCTTTATGTCACTGTTGGTTCCCTGTATATTTTTCTCTATTTCACTTTGCATAGCCTTTGCTTTTTCTTCTCTTTTGCAACCACACTCAACCATTTCTGTGAGCATCCTGATTACCAGTGTTTTGAACTCTGCATCTGATAGGTTGGCTATCTCTTCATCTCTTAGTTCTGTTTTTGGAGCTTTGATGTGTTCTTTCATTTGGGCCATATTTTTTTGTCTCTACACACCTGTTACGTTGTAAGGGGTGGACCTTAGGTATTCACCTAAGCATAGGTATTCCCCCACTGTATGTGGGGGAGGGGTCCAAGAGGGAACAATGCCACTTGCTCAGCTCTTGGCCAGCTTTCAGTCACTTCTTCCCCTACCCACAAGCAAATTGGGCCCTTCTAGTGCTGACTCCCAGGTAGGTGGGTTTGTGTACATTCTAGGACCTTGTGGGTCTTTCCATCAAACTCTCTTGTGAGGCTGGGAGTTTCTCCCACCACCCAACACCTGCAGGTTTTTACAGCCAGAGTTTGGGGGCTTTATTCCCCTGTGCTGGAACCCTGGATTGGGTGATCTGTCTTGCTCCCCAGTTGTTCCTCCTGGTTTATCTGAATGCAAATGTGGGACCACTTGTTTCTCCAGTTGCCACCTTGCGGCGGGTCCTCTCCACCCCAGCTGCCCATCTCCGTCCCTCCTACAGGTCTGGATGAATGTTTCTTTAACTCCTTGGTTGTGAGACGTCCATACAGTTTGTTTTTCTGGCAGTTCTGGTTATTTTTTGTTTTTAAATTTGTTGTCTTTCTTTTGGTTGTGGAAGGAGGCAAAGTGTATCTACCTACAACTCCATCTTGGCTGGAAGTCGTAATATGCCCAAACTTTATGAAGATTTACTTCATATTTTATCTCTAACCTAATTAAATCTATTATCAAAATAGGTAAAGATGTATTTAATGCAGTGATTTCAGCACAGGATTGATTCCTTCTTCTTCCATAGATTAGAGGAGAATAGTTTTGAATTGAGCACAAAAGGATGTTCTCTCATTTCTGTTTTATTCTTATCTTATTAGAAACTCTTGTAAGAGATTCCAAATGAAGTAATAGTAATTGAGGTGGAAGTAGAGATTAAGTGGCCATGTGTCCAAGATAAAAGCCTGAACTCTGGAAAAACCACTGATAACCCAAACAATTATGCTTCTCATCTTTCTAATGGCCAGGATATGCAATACCAAAGCTTGATATGAACTTTCCATTGGAGCATAGAGAAGAGGCATGGGTGAAGGAACTACAAGAGTCCAAAGAAATTAAACAATTACTTGAATCCAAGATAGGTAAGTAAATATTCATTGATACTAGAGAAGAAAGAAAAGAAAAATCCAACCTTAATCAGATTAAAGAGTTTTGGATTCTATTTAGGAATTTCTATATCGATATGGGTGGTTTAATATAACTCTTCATCTTTTCTCATGTTCTTTTCTCTGTGGGACACAATAACACCTGCACTTTCTGTTTCTTTCAGGTTTTGAGATCGGAATAGAAAATGAAGAGGATCTTTCGAAACAGAAAAAACTGGAAAATATGTACCCATTTCTTGTTACTTTAGAGGGTAATGCTCTCCATGGCCCCAGTTTACAGAAAGACTATGTACAGTTAGAAAATCAATGGGAAAAACCCCCGGAGGATTTACAGACAGATTTGACAAAACTTGTAGATCATCAGAATTCCTCAGGAGAGAAACCTGAGAGTTCTAGCTTGGAAGAACCTCTCACTAGCTTGGAAGAACCTCTCAACCCTAAAACCCATAAGAAAAAAAGTACAGGAGACAAACCTCACCGATGTTCTCAGTGTGGAAAATGTTTTGCCCGGAAGTCACAACTTACGGGGCACCAGAGAATTCATTCTGGAGAGGAACCTCATAAATGCCCTGAATGTGGAAAAAGATTCCTCCGTAGTTCAGACCTATATAGACACCAACGACTTCATACAGGGGAGAGACCCTATGAATGCACTGTATGTAAAAAGCGATTCACTCGGCGCTCACACCTTATAGGGCACCAGAGAACCCATTCTGAAGAAGAGACATATAAATGCCTTGAGTGTGGGAAAAGCTTTTGTCATGGATCAAGTCTTAAAAGACATCTGAAAACTCATTCGGGTGAAAAACCTCATAGATGTCACAATTGTGGAAAAAGTTTTAGTAGACTGACTGCTCTTACTTTGCACCAGAGAACTCACACTGAAGAGAGACCTTTTAAATGTAATTATTGTGGGAAAAGCTTTAGACAGAGACCAAGTCTTGTTATTCATTTAAGAATTCATACAGGGGAGAAGCCATACAAATGTAGTCATTGTTCTAAAAGCTTCAGACAGAGAGCAGGCCTTATTATGCACCAAGTCACTCACTTTAGAGGACTTCTTTAAGAATTATTAAAGGAAACAGGTCATGCAGAAATTAGCACTAACTCAAAAAAAAATCTTAACCTGAAGCAGTCTGTTTGTCTTGGAAGAATCTTTTTTTGAGCTTATAAGAAAGCTTTTTTTTTTACACTATCTTAACCCATCTTCCAAGGCATGTGAATTCTAGAGTGTCTCCCTACTCTTGCAACATCCCTAGATTTGATATCTTTTATCTTTACAACTTATTTTTCAATGACAATGAAAATTTTTGTGTCCCAAGCCAACTGTAAAGCATATAGGGTAGGGTCAATATAATGGATAACCATGTCTATCTGACATATCTATTATAGCAGCACCATAATTATTCTGCTGTCATTATTAAAGGTGGTTATGTACCTCCTTTATTTGTATCCCAAGTGGTAAGAAAGGAAACAGTGTATTTTGTCAAATAATAAAAGTGTGTCAGGGAGACATGGATAAAGAGGATTTCCTTTGCCTCATAAAAACTGAGTTATTTCCATTGAAAGTTTTCATGTTAAAGGAATTAAGATTTTAACCTTGTGAATTTTGCAAAGTTTGCTAGTCTGCTTATTTGGCTGTCGGGTGATGCTGCTTGGAGCTATTAATTTAATGATTTATTTATGTCAAAGAATCCATTCAACAGTTGAAATCATGCAAGTAGAATGTAATTCAATGTGGATTACTAAGGAGCCAGTGTTCTTTGCTTTTTACTCTCCTTTGGTATTCAACCATATGTTTCTCAGTGCTTTTTAAATTTTACCCATTCTTTAATTCAGTGTCTCCCTAAGTGTGTGTTATAGAACTCTTAATTCTGTAAGATATTCTACAAATAAGTTTTGGAATCCCTTCCTGCTCCTTCTGCTTTCTAGATTCACAGTGCACATCAGCATATAAGAATCTCTGACAGGTCCTTCAGTAAAGACAGAGAAAGCACCTCTCTTGGCTTAATGTTTTACAGACCTGTTTGAACCCAGAAACTTTTTTCATGTACACTCAAGTAACAACCCACAGAGCTAGTATTCTGCAAATATTCCTTGGAACACATTACCTTTAATATATATTTCTATAGTTATCAATATAGTCTTATTGTTCCCAAGCCTAGTTATCTTCATTCATTTGAAGGGTGTTATGAAAAATTATTTACACATATATGTTTTTTATGTAATACACACATGAATATACACACACATTTTAAGGAGGTGTGGGTCACTAATTCAGATACTTTATATGTTGCTCAGTGATTCTCAACCTCTTTTTACTTATAATCACATACCACACATTGCTACTTATATAAATGTTCTCATATAATCGTAGTAATGACTCAAATTCCTATAGCAAGGGAAGAACTCTCTTTGTCAATTAAAGTTGTTAATACATGAAAATATTTGTTCAGCCTAGTTCCTTGTTATAAAATGCAGGAAATAGGACATTCAAGTGTTTGACGTTTATGAAGATACCAGTCTTCCTTTCCTTAAACTAGAATTAGGGAAAGTATATGCTTTCTGTTCCACTGAAGTTCTTAGAAGTCATACTTAATATAAGTATTTGGGGGGTATCTACTTTGTGCCTAACTAGTCCTGTTCTAGGCTTAATGGAAACTAGTAAAGAAACTAATTCATGGGTCAGATTCATAAAGAGTTTATAATATCTTTAGTTAAACAAGAGTTGGGAAACAAATGGAGAACAATGCAAGAGAGATTATATTAAGTGCCAAATCATATCAAGTGCTAGAGCCAGGATGTGTCTTTTAATTCTTGTCATCCAGGACCCTGTATGATGCTGCTATAAGTGTGGGGTTAAAATTCAGATCCTAGTAGCAATAAAATGTAACATGGGAGGAGTCTGAATGTAGAGATGAAAAACACTGAATGTAATGGCTTCTCTTTTTCTCTCTTGTGGAATTGCATTCCAACCAGACCAGTGCCTTAAAATGGATGTGCCCAACTGCTCTGTATCTATGCAATATTTTAATAAAGTGGAAATATATATGCTCTTTCTGCTTCCAATCACATTAACTAATTCTTTTCACAACTTAGAGCTGCTTCCATGAGCAGTGGCAACAGGCACCACAATTGACTCCCGTCCCGCACCCTAACCTAAGCTGGAATCACTTTACTCTCTGCAACCATGTGCTGGATTTATGCATCATTTTCAGCATTTAATACAGTCAATTCTATCCAGCAGGGTTCGTTGCAGTCATAATATGAGCTACATCCTCCCATTCATCTATGTCATAAACACATGCCTGCGTTTTACAGGTAGAGAACATCCATTATTTATTTCTTTGTTTCAGTGTGCTGTGTATAATAACCGCATATATATATATACACACATATATATGTATAGCACTGAATCAAGAAATATGTAAAGCAGTTCTTAGAAAAAGATTATAAAACAAACATTGTGTGGATGTACCTAATTATACTTCAAAAAAATAAGGGCAAAATACAGTACCTACCTCCTAAGTACTACGAAGGGCAAAAACAGTACCTACTTTATAAGTACTATGAAGATTAAATGAAATATATTTTGTTCAGCTCTACACAGTGTAAGCTTTCAATAGAAATCCAGCATATTGTAATATTGTATTTTAATTCTTTGTTGTTTAACTGATAAAAGCACTTAAGGCTATGGATTTTCTTCTAAATATGGCAATATGGCTTTGGTCACATTCCATACTGTGTGTTTGTGTGTGTGTGTATGTATAGATAGATAGATAGATAGATAGATAGATAGAATGAATAGAAAGTGACTCACATGGTTATAAAAATTGAGAAGTCCCATAATCTATTGTTTTTAAGCTGGAGAAAAAGGAAAGCTTATGATATACTTCAGTCTCAAATCTGAAGACCTGAGAACCAGGATTCCTATCTGATGGTATAACTCAGCCAAAGGCCTGAGACCTGTGGGGGTGGGGAGGGTATAAATCACAAAGTCCAAAAGTCAGAGAACTAGGAGCTCTGATGTCAAAGGAAACAAAAGATGAAGGTCCCAACATGAAGTGAGTGAGAGAATTCATCCTTCTGCCTTCTTGTTCTATTCTGGCTCTCAAGGGATTGGATGATGCTCCCACACACATATATTGGTGAGGACAGATCTCTGTACTCAATCAAATGCTAACCTCTTCCAGAAGCACCCTCAAAGATACCCAGAAATATTTTTCCAGCTATCCATGCTTCTCTTAGCCCAGCCAAGTTCATAAATAGAATTAATCATCACAGCGTTAACTATGAAAACTTCAAAATTGTTATTTCAGTTTTCATTAATGCTACCTCTGACCCAAGAGCTGTACCATATTGCTGTTTTCCACTTAATTTTTGGTTTTGCTGCATTGTGATTAGAAAGTGAGGTTCATTCTATTTTTTATTTTGAAGTTCATTTAGTTTTTAAAAAGACATTTGTTAAAATTTGGTAAGTATCCTAAACACTCTAGAAAATAAGGATTATATTTGTAAGGCACAAATTTAGAATACAGTGTTGGACCTCTCAATTAAGTTAATGTCTTTTAGTAGTCTCCTTGGTGCTTTTGAAGGAGCAGGGACCCAGAATAAATTGCCCTGCTCCACATCTGAATGTTTGCATTCTTGTATTCCCCATTCCCCTTTTAAGAGGTTTTTTTTTTTTTTTTTACCCATTTATGGATGTTTTTTAGAGATTATTAATAGCTTCTAAGCTATCAAAGCTGGAAGTGAAAGCAGGAGGCTAAAGGACCCAGGAGAGACCCAGCTTCTCCATATCAAGCTGAGAAAGCTCTCCTTTGGGATTCCATAGTGGTCCATCCCGAAAGCAGAGAGAACCTGCCATGGGCACTTTGAGATTTCTGCAGCAGTGGTCCTGAATCAGCAGGGATTGTTTCCTAGTGAGCTGAGGAGATTGTCTAGGCTAAAGTCAAGGTGATCAAGGAACATACAGGTAGACCAGCTCCCAAGAGGCTGTCAGGTGGGGGAGGAGAGACATTATGCTCTGCCCTCTTGGCACCAGCAGTCACCATGACTTTCTGAAGAGAAACATTCTGGCACCACTAGGAAATGAATGACATGATCTCTTCTTGAAACCCTATTTCATTTCTAGCTTAGTCATAGGGGCTGAACATTCTTATAAAGAAGCAAAGCTCACACTTAAACCTTGAGTAGCCCCTGCTCTTTTTTCTAGTCCTCTGTGACAGATACAGATGGGAAAGCAGCTCGTCTTTTAGTCTCTTCTTAATACTAGTAATCTGTTTACTCAGTCCCTTGATTCTGGAATTGTAACTACTGGGATTGGGTGTGGTGGTCGATTCTTACCAGCATGATAGGTTAGTCTCTATCCAGCATTGTGAGACAACACTTCTCAGATGTCTGGCGAGGCCCAAGTTTACATTTTTAACAGTCTGAAGGTATTAAAATATTATATCTACTTCTTCTGAATGAGAGAAGCCCATTTCAGTCTCCAAGAGACATGATACATTGATTTTCAATTTTATCTCCAAGGACTCCCTGGAAACTTGGTTCATATATTAGAGGAGCGCTTTACATTCAAAAGTTATGTAACTACTGAGTCACTGAAGAATTCCTCTAGATTTTCATTTGAAATAAACAGTATGAGTAGTGCATGTTGACTGTATGCAACCTCTTACTGCTGCACTCAGACCCTTTTCAACAGGGCAATGACTTGTTCCATATATGATCTTTCCTTTCCTGGATACTCCTACCACCATCCTCACCTTTCTATATGGCCTGAATTTTGAAGTGCTATGTCCTGAAGAGAAGAATGTCCAGGATGAATAATATTCTATACTTCATGTCAGACATATTTATATCCCTTAAACTGCTCACTTCTTCACACTCCCTTTCAAAACAAAACACCTTTTCTCTTCAGTCTTACCAAAGCCCCTTTTCTGACTCCTACATAAACTGACCCAGATTTCATGCCTCTGGAGAAGTGAAAAGCATGAAATAGAGAAAATAAACCACCTTTCTGAAGGCAACTTTGGCCTTATCTTTCAACTGCTCCAGCTGTTGAAGAACTATGGAAGTTGAATAAATCTCTCGGTTGTGTCCACAACACCTTGCATGAGGGTAATGGATTCAAACCAAGATGCTCTCTCCACCTCAGCAATCTTCAGTTTCCATGTAGATCTCTTTCTTGATACACTGAGTTCTGAGCAATAGAATCCCAAAGCTTTGGAGTCTGGTTTCCCCTTAAAGGGCATAATCTTAACTCTCACATCACTACATTCTGATTCACCTCTTTAAAGGCCCCTGAGTTTAAGAGCATCAACAAGCTCTTGGATTAATATACCTCTACCGATGTCCCATACATAAGGAAAGAGGTCACCCATATTGGTAAGGGTAGGACTGAAACCTCAATTCTTCCTTGTGATGCCAGAAAGCCTCAATACAAGTCATAGTAAAGGAGCACGTTCTTATAGGATTTAGCTGCCTAATATCTTTAGTACGGAGAAGTTGTTTTGCCCTCAAGGAAGTGGTTCACTCTCCCATGATCTGGAGAGTGCTGGGCTTTCAGTTGCATTTACAGATGCCAATTAGGAATCAAAGTTCTCCAGCCTGGAAAAGGGTTAAGACGCAGCATGAAGCTGACCTTGGCAAAGGTTTAAAAGTGAGGTAAGTATGAGGATGTTCAGTGGAGTAAGTTGAAGGTTTATTGTGACACAACAAGAATGTTAATACCTGGAACTGTTAGTGGTCAGGATGTTACAGAACTCAAATGGTTCACCACTTGGGGTGTTCTATTTGAGAATGAGACTTGACTGTCATTAGGTAGCTTTATTTACTTGCAAACATGCAAAGCAGATTGGGGATTCACATCCAAAGCTCTTCTCTCTGAAGGGAGGTTTAGCTATTGTTTATCTACACTATTTGGTTAATTACATGTTAATTTCTTTTTTTGCAGTTGGCTAAACTCATCCAGTTGTGATTCCAGTCAAGTTCATTGCTTGCAGCTTCATCTGCAAACTACTGGACTACATTTTAGCATTTAGCAAGAATCGCATTTGGTAAGTATCTCCCAACCCTTAAGACTCTTGTCCTATCTAACAGGAGACAGGAAACATTAAGAAAAAGACTCAAATGATGTTAGTGCACAGTGTGTGGCAACAGCATAAAAAATGAGAGCTACAGGTCCTGGCTCGGCAGAGAAGTCAACTGTACAACAGAGGAGCCTGGGGGCCACATGAGGCCATGGGGCTGACTGCAATAGGTTGCTGAGTGGTGGTAAAGCTCCCAAGGGGTGGTGGGCTCTTCATCTCCACCCCCTCCCATCTGTAACCAGTAGGGTGGTCTACTACAGAAATCACATCATGGAGGGTTATATGAAGAAGAAAAACAAGAAGGAGCAAAGCATTGATTACAAACATCTTGATAATGAGAAGATGTGGCAGGAAAAAACATATTAAGACAAATGACCATGGAAATAATTGAATTCCTGCAGGATGGAACAAACTGCTTTAGTTCAGGTTTCTGCAGGTACCTTAGGTGCTAGAAGCAGGTCCCTAGTTGTAAGTCTAGTTTAGTTGCCATCAGGCCAAAACCTACATGTCCAGAGAGCAACTGAGGCACCAGAAACATCAGTTATTCAGTTACCACAAATACAAATGTTCAGGAAGCAGCAATTGGAAACAGATGAATCTGGAGAGTCAGAAGGTATATTGAATCTCGTAAATGTAGAGAAATCATTTCACGAAGACCCTTTATAAGAAAAGTACTGAATGAACTTTCCTCTGATGTGCCTGGTATTTGAAGAAGAAAAATCAGAGGAACCAGGAATGCCACCTAACACTGTTACCAAGTCAGTACCAATGAGCATATATCACACTAGCACAGGGCAATACAGTACGTGTGCTGCAGTTCAGTATGCTACAGTGCTAGTCTTCTCAAGTTACAGTAAAGCAACACAAGCTTTGATATTAAAGTGTTCCATTTTTAAAATGTGTCATTAATACCTTACCTCTGTACAATATTATAAAGTAAAAAATGCATTTTTTTGTTAAAGTAAGAAAATTTTGCTGATAGCTATCATATACTTCTGAAAAAATAAAAATTTTGTCACTGAATATGGATGACAACTTGGGGTAAAAAATAAACAAGGAACAATTTTTCCTACTTATATTTATATATTTATCTTTTATAAAAGTTAAAAATTATTTTTGTTCTCTTTATGATGCATGCAAACATGATAAGACAGAAATGTCTATATTTGATTCTTGTTGGCTTTTGTTACCAGAAATTATGTCATACTTACCAATCAAAAGAAGTATATTTTTTATGTTTTAAATGTAATTCTGTTTTTACTACTCTTTACTAAGTTATGTGTGATGTAGTTTTTTTCTAAAAGAAAATGGGAAAATAACTTTTTGCCATAGCAATCAGATCATTTTATTTAAAATATTAATCACCAAACAGAAACAGTCACATTTACTTTTTCAAAAGGCTTACATGAATTATATTAAGATTCAGAGTAAGACAGGAAACACAGATGACACTTGGAATAAAGTTAGGGATCAGCGTTTGACAACAAACACATAGATCTGACAGATGGAGTAATTTTAGGCTCAAGCATGAAACAACACACTGGAGCAAAGTTAAGATTCAGTTTGAAACTACAAGCACAAAGACAACCACTTGTTCCATATCAGATAAAAACAGGAAATTTCCACTGGGAAAGGTGGTTCAGTGTGAGACAACACCATGCATGAAGACTGCCAGCATAATGCTGTTCTCAGTGTGAGAAACAATCCTAAATATGAATGTTGGAATGAGGTTAAGGTTCACTGGGCAACACAAGCAATTAGATGGCTGCTTGAATAAGATTATGTTTCAGTTTAACATGATAAGCAAAACGATGAATGCCAGAATGAATTTATTCATCAGTGTAAGACAGAAAGTATTAATTAGGCTAACTGCTGAATCGGGTTAGTTTTGGTGTACAACAGGGGTGTTAAGCTCATTTTCAGCAGGGGCCACATCAGCCTCATGGTTGCCTTCAAAGGGCCGAATGTAATTTTAGGACAGTATAAATGTAACTACTCCTTAACTAGGGGCAAGGAGCTCTACATTTGGCTGCTGCCAGGTAGAAACAAGGTGCCGGGCCAGATAAAACAAGTGGAGAGTTGGATTTGGCCTGTGGGCCTTGTGTTTGCCACCTGTGGTGTGCAGCAAGCAGAAAGAAAATCACGGGGGAAATACAAAGTCTGTCCAGAAGATATCCAGCCATTTAATATGAAAAATAGAGACATTTATTAAAAAAGATACAAGATACAAGAAACACTGTACATAGGAAAATGGCACCTCAGTCCCCTTCAAAGTAGGCACCTTGGGACCTCACACAATTCTCCCAATCTCCATCAGCAGCCCGATCTTATTTTCCTGAATCTCATCGATGGTCTGAAACCTCTTCCTTTTCAAAGGTGATTTTAATTTTTGGGAAAGCCAGAACTCACAGGGTGCCAAATCTGGGCTATAGCGGGGCTGAGTCACCTGGGTGATTTGGTGTTTGCCAAACAACTGCATAAGACATGATACATAGGTGGACACGTTGTCCTGAAAAGCTGCCAATAGCCAGTTGCCCATAGCTGCAGCCTTCTGAATCATCTGAATAGTTGCCTCAGAGGAATGTTCAAGCTTACCACAAAATTTGATGCATATTCATTGCTGTACTGGCTCAGTCATTTTTAAAATATATTTTATCAATTATGCTACTACAGTTGTCCCATTTTCCCCCTTTTATTCCCCTACACCCTGCACCACCACCCCCATCACCTCACCCTTAGTTCATGTCCATGGGTCATACATATAAGTTCTTAGGCTTCTACATTTCCCATACTATTCTTAATCTCCCCCTGTCTATTTTGTACCTACCATTTATGCTACTTATTCCCTGTATCTTTTCCCCCATTCCCCACTCCACCTCCCCACTGAAAACCTCCATGTGATCTCCATTTCTGTGATTCTATTTCTGTTCTAGATATTAGCTTTGTTTGTTTGTTGTTGTTTTTAGGTCCAGTTGTTGATAGTTATGAGATTGTTGTCATTTTACTGTTCATAGTTTTGATCATCTTCTTTTTTTTAGATAAGTCCCTTTAACATTTCATATAATAAGGCTTGATGATGATGAACTCCTTTAACTTGACCCTATCTGGGAAGCACTTTATCTGCCCTTCCATTCTATATGAAAGCTTTGCTGGACAGAGAAATCTTGGATGTAGGTCATTGCCTTTCATGACTTTGAACACTTCTTTCCAGCCCCTTCTTGCCTACAAGATTTCTTTTGAGAAATCAGCTGATTGTCTTAGGGAACTCTGTTGTAGGTAATTCTCTCCTTTTCTCTTGCTGCTTTGAAGATTGTCTCCTTATCTTTAATCTTGGCTAATGCAATTGTGATGTGCCTTGGTGTATGCTTCTTTGGGTCCAACTTCTTTGGGACTCTCTGAGCTTCCTGGACTTCCTGGAAGTCTATTTCCTTTGACAGATTGGGGAAGTTCTTTGTCATTGTTTGCTCAAATAACTTTTCCACTTGTTGCTCTCCCTCTTCTCCTTCTTGCACCCCTATGATTTGGATGTTGGAATGTTTAAAGCTGTCCCAGAGGTTCCTAGGCCTGTCCTCATTTTTTTAAAAAAATTCTTTCTTCATTCTGTCCTGATCGAATGTTTATTTCTTCCTTCTGTTCCAAATCACTGATTTGAATCCCAGTTTCCTTCCCTCCACTGTTGGTTCCCTGTACATTTTCCCTTATTTCACTTTTCATAGCTTTCATCTTTTCCTCTATTTTGCAACCATACTCAGCCATTTCTCTGAGCATCCTGATTACAAATGTTTTGAAACTTTCATTTGATAGGTTGGCTATTCCTTCATTGCTTCATTGTATTTTTTCTGGAGCCTCGATATGTTCTTTCATTTGGTCCATTTTTATGGTCTCAGGACACCTCTTATGTAGTAAGGAGTGGAACCTTAAGTATTTGCGAGGGTGGGGCAACCCAAGTCACTGGTTTGTGGAGCTGTATGTAGAAGGGTCTGAGAGGGAACAGTGCCATTTGCTGGGCTCTGGGCCAGCTTTCAGTCACTTCCTCCACTACCCACAAGCAAATTGGGCCCTTCTGGTGCTGATTCCCAGGTGGGTGGGTTTGTGTATGTTCTAGGACTCTGTGGGTCTCTCCAAAGAACTCTCCTGTGAGGTTAGGAGTTTCTCCTGCTGCCTCAACCCCCAAAGATTTTTTAAGTCAGAGGTTTTGAGGCTTTACTTCCCAGCACTGGAACCCTGGGTTGTGTGGTCTATCTCACTCCCCAGTTTTTCCTCTCAGTTTATGTGCACGCAAATGTGCCACCACCCACCCCACCAGACACTGCCTTGCCTAGTCCTCCAGCTGCTACCTCTCCCACCCTGGTCCTCCAGGCACTGCCTTGTTGTGCATCCTCTCCACCATAGCTGCCTGTCTCCACCCCTCCCACCACTCTGGATGAATGTTTCTTTAACTCCTTGGTTGTCAGACTTCCATACAGTTCAATTTTCTGGCAGTTCTGGTTGTTCTTTGTTTTTAAATTTGTTGTTGTCATCCTTCTTTTGGTTGTTCAAGGAGGCGCAGTGTATCTACCTATGCCTCCATGTTGGCTGGAAGTCCCTCACTCAGTTATTTTGAATGCAGTGGCCACACAGTACACACAATCACTCAACAACATCTACCACCCCCACTGACTAGTACAGTGAAGTTGTCATTGTTCACACATGCACATTCCAGGCCACTCTCCTTGGCTGCCAGGTTACATCAATGTTGTGCAAACTGTTCTCATTATATTAACAATGGCTGGACTTTTTCTGGATAGACCTTATAAGTTTAAGATTCACTATGACACAACCATCATAAACATGATTACTGGAATAAGGTGAAGGCATAGAATCTGACAACTAGCTAGAAGGTAACTGTAGAAATAGGATAATGCTCAGTGTAGCACAACAACCAAGAAAATGACCAATAGATTATGGTTAAGGATAAGAGTGAGACAGTAGTGTGATGACCGCTGGAATAAAGTTAAAGTTTAATGTGAGACAATAAGCATGATGATGACTGCTGAAATAAGATCAGTGTTCAGTGTCAGATCTTAACTACGAGGATGACCACTGGAGTAAGTTTCTTTCTGTGTATGACAACAAGCATGATGATGAATGCTGAAAAAGGCAATTACTGAGTGTGAGGCAATAGGCACAAATATGACTACTTCAAATAATTATAGTGTAGTGTGAGAACAAGAATGAAGATGACCACTGCAATAAAGTTAAGAAATATAGTCTCTCCCTGACTGGTGTGGCTCAGTTGGTTGGAGCGTCGTCCTGTAACCAAAAGGTTGCAGGTTCAATTCCAAGTCAGGGCACATAACTACGTTGTGAGTTTGATCCCCAATCTGGGCACAGATGATCTGTTGTCCAAGTGTATACATGAGGCAATTGATCGATGCTTCTCTCTCACATCAGTGTTTCTCTCCCTCGCTTCCTCTCTCTCTAAAAGCAATGAAAATATGTCCTCAAGTGAGGGGACAGGAAAGAAATATGGTCTCTATTGAGCAAGTCAGTAGTGCCCAGGAGTAACCTAGCCACTGCTGGTAATTCTTGTCTCTAGATAGTGACCCCAGTGAAGGGGTTTCAACACCATCTTTAATGAAGGCACAAGAGACAAGAGAGGGGCCTGCCCTCTGTCAATTTTCCTCACCTCACATTACATAGAGAGGCACTTACTTCTCTGGCTGGTCTTGACAATTAGTTCTGGTTCCTTTCTCTTCATGTTATAAGCCCATGGGCTGATTGGTACTGGACTTATTTCACCAACGGGTCCTGAAATAGATGACTGTTGTACATGTTATACACATATAATTTTATATTTCTCCATGCTACATACCCTAGAAGGCTGGCACTTATGCCTTCTGGCTGGGAGTTGGGTTTGGCCACTGATAAGCAACTTCATGAAATCCAAGGTGGGAGGAGAGAGACCAAGGTGTTTATTCCACCACAACCCTGACTTTTTGATGTGTCTCTGACAATGGCTGTATCCATCCACAATTGTAGCTCCTGGTGGGTGACCCTTTCTTCCATGAATCTATAGTGACAGAAAGTAGATCATTGGTTGCTTAGGTGTGGAAGACAAGAAAGGATGGAAGGAAAAAATTACAAAGGGGCATGAGGAGACTTGAGGGTGATTAATTTATTCACTTAATTGCACTGATGGTTTCAAGAGGGTATACCTATGTCAAAACTTATTAAATTATACACTATAAATATGAACCACATATTGTATGCCAATTATTATATGTCTCAGTAAAGATGTCTAAAAAGTGAAATGAACATTGTTTCTTCTTTCATGTCATACACACAATTTTTTTTTAAGCTGGAGCAGGAAAGTTCTCTGTATGTAGGTACTTCCTGCAGGTTCACTTTCCTATTCTCTGGCATTATGAACCAGAAGCCACCATTTTAACCCATTAGAGGAAAACTACAAGTTATTTTGAAATGGACAACAGATCAAAATGTAAAAGAAACTATAAGATTTCTAAAATAAAGCATAGGAGAAGTTTTAACTTGGGGACAGGCACAGATTTCTTATACAAAACCAAAAACTATGAACCCCAAAGAAAATACTCATAAACTTCATCAAAGTTAAAAACTTCTGGTCTTTGAAATTTACATTCAGAAAATTATAAGGCAAGACATAGACTGGGAGAAAATATTTGCGAAACATATATCCCACAGAGGCATGGTATCTGAAATATATAAAGACCTCTTACAATTGTTGGGGAAAGGAAGAATTCCCCCCACCCTTTCCCTTCTTTAGTTCTTACAGCTGGACTAGTAATAAAATTACAAAATTAGATTAACAGAAGGAAAATCAATTGAATACATATGCACAGGAAAATCACAATATGATTCTCAGAACACAAAATGAGGCTCAAATAAATGATGGAACCAGGAAACTGTTTATATGTTTTAGACAAACAATAGATTTGTGTAAAATAGACAGGACCAAAAAAGTCAGTGCTCATTAGAAAGGAATTTAAGCAAAGGTTTGAGTATTCGTTAATGAGAAATTTAAACATAGACATTCTCAAGTGAAGGAAATCTAAGATAATCGGTTGCCAACAGACCTACCCTCAAAGAATGGCTAGAGGAAATTCCCTAACCAGAAAGGAAATTATAACATAAGGAGGATGGAACTTCAGGAAGGAAGACGAACTGATGGAGTGAATAAAAGTCAGGGTAAATAGAATAATCATCTCCTCACATGAGTTTTTAAGATCATGTCCTATGGTTAAAGCAAAAACTATAACATCATTTGATGTGGGTTCAATGTAGCTAGAGGAAATACTTAAGCTATTCATACAGGATGAGGCAAAAGTAGGTTTACAGTTGTGAGTATGTGAAACACAAGGTTTATTCTTGTATTATTATTTATTAATTATTGTATTATTTCCCATATGAACCACTATAAACCTACTTTTGCCCCTCTGTATTTAAAAAAGAGGACAAAGGGACCTAAATGGAAGAAAAGTTTCTCTATTTCACTCCAAGTGATTTAAATGCTGACACCAGTAAACTGTGATATGTACACATATATATTGCATTTTAAAAACTATAAAATAAATAATAAAACTATAGAATAATATAAAACGATAAAAAGCTATACAAAGAGCTATATTCAGAAACATTATAATTAGGTAAAAATGGAATTTCTAAAAAATGTGCAGGTATCCTATCAGAAGGTAAGATAAATGAAAACGGAACCCTGAATGAGTGGCTCATTTGGTTGGAGCATTGATCCAAACACCAAAAGGTTGCAGGTTTAATCCCCTGTCAGGGCACATACCTAGACTGTGGGTTTGATCCCAGTTGGGGTGCATAGGGGAGGCAAGCAATGGATGTTTCTCACATCAATGTTTCTCTCTCTCCCCTCTGCTCTTACTCTCTCTCTAAAATCAAGAAATATATCCTCGGGTGAGGGTGGAAAAAGGAAAACAGAGTAATGAGAAACAAAATGAACAAACAAGAAACAATAAAATGGCTGACTTATGCTCTAAGATATTAACAGTTACTTTAAATGTAAAGGTTAAAGAATAACAATTAAAACACAGAAATTGGTAGAATAGATCTTTTAAAAATTATTCATTTTATTTTTTAGAGAGTGGAAGGGAGAGAGAAAGAGAGGGAGAGAAACATCAACGTGTGGTTGCCTCCTGTGTGCCCCCCACTGGGGACCTGGCCCGCAACCTAGGCATGTGCCCTAGGCTGGGATACAAGCTGGTGACCTCTTGATTCGCAGGCTGGCATTCAACCACTGAGCCACACCAGCCAGGGTTGACAGAGTAGATTTTTAAAAAATATCATCATCTCTATGCTGCCTACAAGAACCTCTCCTCAAATTCTTGTGTAATTTAAAAGTTTTTTTAATCCTCACCCAAGGATATATTTATTGATTTTAGAGAGAAAGAAAGGGAGAGCGAGAGAGAGAAACAGAGAAACATTGATCAGCTGTCTCCTATATGGGAAATTTAATTTAACAATATCCTTGACCAATAATCAATCTCCAAGTGGTGCTAAGACACTGAAAATGACAGGAGCTTCATTGCTTCTCAAGGTTTTCCATTCATTAAGTTGGCCAAGGACAGTTTCTAAACCATGGAATAGTAGCATAGTAGTTTAATCCCTCTCCAGCACAGTAGACCTTCAAGTATCTGAAGGAGACCTCATATCGCCTTTGTAAGTCTTTGTTCTCTCCACTACGAACGTTTCAAACATTCATTACAAGGCATGGGTCCAGTTCTTTCATCATCCATTGCCTCCTGGAATCGCTCCAGAAGGATGCTCTTTTTAAAGTCATAAAACAAATCTAAAAATATCTAAAGTAATTGAAAGCACAGAAATTTGGTTTCTGACCATAATGGGATCAAACTAGAAATTAATAACAGAAAAATAACAACAAAATCTCCAAGCATGGAAAGTAAGCAACACACTTCTAATGATAGAATTTCTACATAATGACAACAAGCATGCGGAAATTCAAACTAAGAACACAGTATCATTTATAATTGCTTCAAAGAAAATGAATACTTAGGAATATATTTATTAAACATGTACATAATCTGAATGCACAAAATTTTGATGAAATAAATTGAAGATCTAAATAAAAATATGTAGTATGTTCATGGATTGGAAGACTAAACATAGAAATAATGTCAATTCTCTTCCAAATTAGTCTGTAAGTTTAATAGTATTTCAAGAAAGAATTTTGTACCTGTATACAAACTTACTTGTATTCTAAAATTAAACAGACAAACACAAGCACTGGAATAGCTAAAGAGATGTTGAAAAACAAATAGTAGGAAAAATCATTCTACTCAATAATAACATATATTATATAGCTACAGTAATCAAGACAGTGTGGTATTGAAGAAAGCATAGACACATAAGTCAATGCAACAGAATAGAGGACACCAAAATAGACCCTCGGAAATATGCTCAAATATGACAAAGATGAAAAAGAAATTCAAAGGAGGAAGGATAGCCTTTATAGGAATTGTGCTCTGGCAATTGGACATTCATAGTCAAACATTGAACCTGTACTTTAACCTCCAAACCTTACACAGAAAATAACTAAAAATGGACCACAGACTGATATAAAATTGATTTAAAAATTTTTAAAGACAACATAAAAGAAACTGTAAGGGTTCATAAAAAGGTTCTCATTCACCAACATCACAATTCATAAATAAATTGAACTTCATCAAAATTAAAATATTTTGCCCTGGCTGGTGTGGCTCAATGGATTGAGCACTGGACTGTGAAGCAAAGGGCTATCGGTTCAATTCCCCATCAGGCCATGTGCTTGGGTTGCAAGCCAGTTCTCCAGTAGGGGGCACGCGAGGGGCAACTACACATTGATGTTTCCCTGTCTTTCTCTTTCCCTTTCCCTCTCTCTAAAAATAAATAAAATCTTTAAAAAAATTAAAAACTTTTGCTCCAAGAAATCCCTTGTTAACAAAATGAAAAGACAAGCTGCAGACTGGGAATAAAATATTTGCAAACCACATATCTGACAAAGGACTCATATCTAGGATATATAAAGAACTCACAAAACTTAACAAAAACAGTTCATTTAGAAAATGACAAAAGACCTTTCACTGAAGAGGTTATAGATATAGAAAATAAGCACATACAAAGATTTTCACCATCATTATCATTATGGAAATACAAATTAAAACCACAGTGAGATGTCACTATATACCTGTCAGAATGGCTAAAGAAAGGAAAAGAAAAAAGAGATGCCAAAGGATGATGAGAATGCAGAGAAACTGGATACATTCACAAATTGCTGATGGGAATGTAAAATATTACAGCCATTCTGGAAAACAGTTTGTGAGAGTCTCAAAAAATAAAACATACAATCCAGCAATCACACCCTAGGGCATTTATCCGAGATCAATGGAAATTTTTGTACACACAGTAACCTGTAAACCAATATTTACAGCAGCTTTATTCCTAATAGACAAAAACTGGAAACAAGCCTGATGTCCTTCATGGGTGAATGGTACACAAACTATAAAACAACCATACCAAAGAATACTATTCAGCAATGAATATAAATGAACTATTAATATTTGACATTCCTAACAACTTGGATGACTCTCCAGAGAATGATGCTCAGTGAAAAAAGCCAACCCCATAATGATACAGATTGTATGATTCCATTTATATAATGTCTTGAAAAGACAAAATTATAAAAATAGACAACAGGTTAGTGGCTGCCACACATTAAGAAAGGAGAACAGAATGGAAATGGGTGTGGTCAAAAAAGGACAACATGAGGGATCCATATGGTGATGGAACTATTCTGTATTTTGACTGTAGTGGCTGATACATGTGATAAAATTACATATAGCTGAATACAGACACCTGCACGCACACACACACATGAGAACAAGTAAATCGGGGAAATCTGAACAAAATAGATGACTTATGCCAATATTCTGATTTTGATATTGTACTCTAGTTTTGAAAGATGCTACCATTGTGAGAAATTGGGTAAAAAATTACATGGGATTTCTCTGTGCTTTTTCCTAAAAGCACACATAAATCTACAATTATCTCAAAATAGAAAGCTTAATTAGAAATCAATTGCAGTTCTATGTACTAACAACAAACATGTGAAAACCAAAATTAAGTACAAAAACTCCAAAGACAATGAAATAGATATAACTATAACAAAATATGTATAGGGTGGCTGAGTGAGAGCAAAGTGATAGCCTAAAGGAACTCTTTTCTGGTGATGGAAAAATTTTGTGTCTTGATTATAGTGGTGGTTATGCAAATCCTGACATGGGAAAAAATCGCTAGAGCAATACATGTATATACACACAAATTAATGCAGGTTAGAAAACTGGTGAATGCTAAATTAGGCCTGTGGTGTAGATAATAATGTACCAATGTAAATTTCTAGGGTTTGATATTATACTGCATTTATAGAAAATGTCACTATTAAGGAAACTGGATGAAAGACACAAGGCTTTTTTTTTGTACTACGTTCACAACTTCTTGTCTATAATTATTTCAAAATAGAATGTTAAAAATATATGAGATAAGGCCAAGGAGAGGTTCAGAAATGGAGGAAACAGGCTCTGCAAATGAATGAGGCTGGATCCAGTCTGGAACAAAGGGTTTCTATGTGGCTAAAGTCTATATTTCTGTGGCCCTTTTCCAAATAATTATTTTTTCATTGTATTACACAAGTAATACTTATATACATATGGGTATACGTACGTACACATAGTGAGTAAAAAATATTGTCATCTTTTCTACTACCTTAACCAGAGGTAAACAATATTGAGTAATTTGATATATCTGTTCTTGTATTTTTTTCTGCATTTATACCTATGCATGGTTATGTTGTTGATAAAATCAGGGTGTCACACAATAATCTAGTGTCTCCGAAACTGGCTATTTTTCCATGACCATGTAGGTATCACAATTGCTCAATTAGTATATGAATCTGCTGGGTTCCGTAAACAGTTACATGGATACCATAGGGATGTTCACCTGTGATGGTAAACAAACATTTTGAGAGGATCTTAATACTCAGGCCAATCCTCCTTGTGAAAACTGGGATGAGATCTTTATAAATCTACTTTTTTTTTTTAAAGAATGACCTTCACAAGTTTTTTAAAGATTTTATGTATTTATTTATTTTTAGAGTGAGGGAAAGGGAGAGAGAAAGACAGGGAGAGAAACATCAATGTGTAGTTGCCCCTTGTGTGCCCCCTACTGGAGACCTGTCCTGCAACCCAGGCATGTGCCCTGACTGGGAATTGAACCTGCAACCCTTTGCTTCACAGTCCGGTGCTCAATCCACTGAGCCACACCAGCCAGGGCCATAGATCTACTTCTTCTTTTTTTTTTTTTCTAACTTGACATTGTATTTATTTATCATATATTTCTACCAAAGTCTACTGTTAAATTCATTAATAGAATAATACTTTATGCCATTTTTCCTTTCATTAGCATAATATTTTAATGACCCTAAGAATGAAAGTGACTGGCAACACCTTTAACCACCTTAACCTTTTTCATTGTCAAGTTTGCTCAACTCAGAGGTCTCAGAAATTATTGCAAACTTTTATATGGTTTTATTGTCTTCGGTAATATATATTCATCTTATTATTCACAAACTAAAATGCTTTATAACCTACCTTTCATTACCTGGACAGATTATAAATACAGAAAAGAAACAATGATTACGGTATATTTCTCCTATCTCTTCCACTTGATAAAAGTCCATGGCCTTCACCAATTATGCTTTTTCTTCTGAGCAGATAAAATTTAACATTCTACATGATATTGAATTAAAATGCCAACTCAAGTTCATTTATGCCATATCAGACCACTAGTCAGAAGTTTCCTTTAAAGTAGTGTTTTGTCCTCAAAAAATACATTGATTAGTAATATGGATGGCAATAAACCCTACAATTGAAATGATCTTAGTACTAATCTTTTAATTAGCAGAAGAGAAAACTGAGGGTAAGGAAGACAAGGTTATGAGGCAAAGACTATGTAGCTACTCTGTGAAGTCAAGAAACAAACCCATGTCCCTAGGCTCCAGCTGCTCTTCCCCAATTTTTTTTTAATTTTTAATTTATTTTCATTGTTGTTCTTGTACAGTTTTCTGTCTTTTACTCCCATCCCAGCCCACCGCCCCAGCCCTCCCCACCTCCCTCCCATTTCCACCCCACCTAGTTTTTATCCATGTGTGCTTTATACTTGTTGCAGACAGATTTTAAAGTCATAACTAGAATGAAGTGTAAGCATTTCAATAATCTTGAAAACATGATCGAATTTGGGTTGGATTTGGTTTAGAATAAAGATGAGATGAAACCATGATAGGGCTTTTAAGCCCATTGTCAAGTAAGAAATGTCCAAACCTGGAAGAATTTTTATGAGTTTATGCAAGCCAAACTGACAATTGCTGGGAAGCAAAATCTCAACAGATTGAAAAAAATGCTCTGGAAAATGGCAATTTTGCACTTTATATTATGCAGTACAATCAAAAGAGGAGATGTGAGTGGGTTACTTGAAATCCATTGGTGATAGATTAGTGAGATGGGAGAGAGCAGAGCAGGGAAACCTCTGGGATTAGATAAAAAGTAAAATGATAGACACATACCTCTTTTACCTGGTGCGGTGGGGGTGGGTACAGGATAGTTAACAGTCAACAATTAACATGATAACAATAACAATTGCCTGTGCTTTGAGGGCTCTGGAAAAGGGCATGTTATCAGATATGTTATCCTATATGCAAAGAAAATAGGCTCAGTGAAAGTAAAGATTGACCTTTGTTAGGGAAAAATACTGCCCTAGGACATAACTCCCTGCCAGGATCTGCTTTCAGTTAGGTTTTTTAAATTATTATTTCAGACCATCCTACGTGGTTACTTTAGGTCTCTGAGTTTGTAAGGCCACCATGCAGGCCTCACCCGGACTTCTCAAGGTTAGTATGTGATCCCTTTTCATCCACACAACCAGCAAGAAAAAGGCCATAAAAGGGCAAATGAAAATCTGGGAAGACCTGCAGTCTCCACGGCAAAGACAGACTAAGAGGAGTCCTTAGAAATCATTATGGGGTGAACAGTAAGAGCAGTGGGACAATTCACGAATAAAGAAAAATACATATGACTAGCAAATATACCAGAAAGGGTATTTTTGTGGGTTTGGTGAAACTCCATAGTGGAACCAGAGAAATGCAATGGATTAGGTGGCTGGGATTTTCTGTGGAGACAGTGGGTGATGGTGTGAATGGGCAGAGCATTGTGGGTGAGCCTTCTCTACATCTGTGTACCAGTCCAGAACTTGAGCCATCCACTTTAGGGCTTTCCACAGAAGTAATCCCTGGAGATCACTGCCTTCCAAACAGCCTTGGCCCTCAGGCTGTGGTCTTAGAAGCCAGTGCTTGCGGACTGGGTAGGTGCCTGGGTCTAGGCTCTATCAGCTGCAGCAGCTCTGTGCCTCCCACCCCCACATGCTGGAAGAAGGTTGGCTACGGTAGGGGCGGAGCTACGCTGGTGGCCACCCATCAGGGAGCTAGAGAAGGGGTTAGGCTGTGCGTGGGCGGCAGAGGAGAGCCAGTGGCTGCTGTGGCACCAGATCTCACTCTGAAGGAGTCTGAGGGCGGGGCCGGGCAGGAGGGCGCTCAGGGCTCACTGGTCGCTCTAGGCCTCGCGTCCACCTGCGGGCCTCTGGTGCTCCAGCGTGTGGTGAGGTCTGCATCTGCCAGGCCCATGGCGGC